>KN483488.1:4471-29413 GCA_000787095.1 Periophthalmodon schlosseri | reverse complement strand
AATTTGGTAACATTTGGGAAAACTAAACCATGATAAGTATAAAAATAAATTGGATAAGTTTTGATGCCCCCCTTGTCTAGATGATGTACAGTGATTTTCAGCCCTGCCGGTGCAGTCCCCTCAGAGGAGTTGATTAAAATGCGACATGAGCGAAAATGCCGACTCGGCAATTCGGAAATTTCGATCCAAGATGGCCGACTTCCGGTTTGTCAGGGGGCGTGGCCAAAATAATATTTGTTTGGCATCACTTGACGAACGCGTGTACCGAATTTCGTGACTGTACGACAAAGTTGATGACGGGACGTCTCCCATTGACGCAATGAATTTTAACATTTGTAGGTGGTGCTGTCGCGCCATTTTTTTATGCCCATTTATGCAACATATAAAAAAACAAATTTTTCGGCAGACCTGAATTTTGTGCAAAAAGTTTTTGAATATGTTCAGGGGGTCAAATTCCTGCTCAAAGAGCAGAAGAGGAAGAAATAAAAATTAAAGCCGCAAGCGGCATCGAACGGCCCTCGCGGGCCGCGCTTCGCACTCGGCCGACCCGGCACTCCCTAAGGGTGGCGCTTGCCTCTGTTTGATTGCGACTTTGGGCTGTACTTGACACTAAACAAACTCTACACACAGTGCTGATGCACAAAATGCAATAACATGGGTTTTTGAGGTATCGCCATGGCAACACCATGCAAAATACAAATATGACACCCAGAACAAATATGCATATCCCATGCCTACGGCATGGGTTGCTAAGATACTGGAGTCCGGGCAGGGGGCTTCGCCCATGCATTCATTGTTGCGAAAGCAATAGGCCCTACGCCCTGTAGGGGCTCGGGCCTAATAATAATTTCTTGAAAAAATAAACCGCCGTATTTCCATTTACGGCAACTTAAATGTTGAGCCGACATGCTCTGCAAAACAAAACACAAATGCAACAGCTGTTTCCTATTTATCGGCACATGGCACTCACAAATAAAGATTGAAAATATTATATTCCCAGTGCATAATACATCTAACATGAGCCAAAGCCACTGCATTACATAAAGGGAGGTTAAAACGTGCCCTAGAGGATCAAAGAAGTGAAATAAGTGCAGAAAAAGTTGACGATAAACCAGAGGTAGTTTAGTGTTTGCGCTAGCTCTCACAGCACCACAAATGTCGTCTTTTTGTGAATTGCTGAAATCGGCCTTATGTTTACGAGTATAATTCAGATATGATTTAGAGTTTATTTATTAGGAAACCACAAGTTATGTTTGGGTGATGTCAGCGTCTCACAGAGCAGAGCCCTGCCCCTGGACTCAGAGTATGTAACCGCAAATCGGCTAGAGTGAGGCGCACTAAACAGACCCACTCCAAGGCGGCCCCAAAAGAACTGGGCCAATGTGAACTGGATCAGGACCTGGCTCCAGGTGTTTTGACATACTAGATATTTGTATTGTTACTATTTCTTTATTTTATTGAAAAAAAAAAAAAAAGAAATGAAATCAGCTGGGTGTTTTTGGTTTTTTTGTTTTTTGTTTTTTTTTTTGCTTTTTTACCATAGGTTTAACTTTATCCACATTAATTAGATCAGGGATTCTGAATCTTTTAAGGCTGGGACCCCCAAAATAACTGCAACCAACCCCGGATTTCCAAAGCAAAATAACATTGTTGATGATAGTAATTTCAACTGTGTACTGTGTCAAACATGTAAAAAATAAGGTATAATATTGTTCATTTGAAAAGTTTGTGTTAATGGTCCTAATTTCACCAAATTGCACTGTTTTCAATTTTAAAACTGATAAATTACTTTTCTTGCAGCCTCCAGCTCTTGTTTCGCGACCCCCCTGACTTTGGGAACCACTGAACTCGATACACAGTGAGCTGTTTCTTATTACCCACTGTTCTTCAAACTTCAAAGTCCGAGCCTCTTCTTCATATTTGCTACAGTCAATATTTGGCTTGTCCTTGTACTGACACATATATCAATACTCAGGTTGTGTTTGATGTCTCTTGCTCTGCTAAACAAACCATGGTTGAAACAGCACAGGCTAATCACAATGAGATGAGTAGATGGAGAGGCTTAGATCAGTTTACGGAGTAGCCAAGGCGAGATGAGACGCCATCACTACTGTGAACAAATCCATATAATATGTCATCATTTCCAGTTACGGTGCCTAGTCTTGCATAGCGGCTGCACTTAATGTATCATAATCAGTACAAAGTTGCATTAGAAAAAGAGTAATTTCTACCTACTTTACGGTTTCTTGAACAACAAAGTGAAAGTGTTTCCTTGTCATTCGACTCATTTGCTGTGCGATACGGCTGTTTGCTAAAACAGCTGCTCAGATCCGGCTGCTTCATAATGCAATCAGAAAATCAACACATTCTGGAGGTCCCCAGGTGGTTTGACCTGCTTTAGATGCTGCACAGCGCAGAGGAAGCTACAAACAGTGGGGGGGGGATTATTACGTGCATCCAACTCCTCCAAACATTTGAGCTTTCTGCTACTTTTTACCCTCCAAAGTGAGTGCGCAAATTGTATTTATGAATTTGAAAACATGTGAAAATGATGCCCCAAAATATGAAAATCTTGCCCCAGAAAACCTGCCAATGAAAATGACTGTGTTTATTTACAGTACGTGTTAAAGGTGCTAAAATATTAGTACTCCAACGACACAATTTTTGCATGCCCTGACTCCCAGGCCCTCATGAAGGGAAAGGGGTGAATTGCAACAACAAGAAACTAGAAAGCAATATACAAAAAAGGTTTTTCAGTGATGGCGATAATCTATGCAGTGCACTAAAGACCTGATCTATCAAGTGTAAAGTCATGTACTAAACAGATAACAATGAGAACGGTAGAAACGTTTTCAAAGGTAGACGTTTCACCTTGACTAGACTAGGAGAGGATCTTACCCTGAACCTGGCTCTGGAGCACACGTCGACAGTGGCATATGCATGGTTCAGATGACTACGTTTTGAAAACCTTTCTACCGTGGACCACTCCTGGATGAATTTCTCACATCAACAAACCACACGCAGTCAATATTTGCGCCTCTGACACAAAATTTACAACAGTTGAGATGGGGGTAAATGCACATGAAGTACTTGAGCAAGCACTGTTTTATTTATCATGACTCATACATATTTAATGTCCCTGAGCTTGTTAGGTATTGTGTCACGTACGGTGCAAAAATTTTCTAAACTACATGTATCTGATTTTTACAGTCTTAAAAATGAGAAAAACAGAACTAGGTCATTTTAAGCGGTTTGCAGTGGTCCAAAGTTATTCCTCACTTACCTTTTTATGAACTCCGAACATCCTAGTTATTCACCGCAATGAGTTTATAAGCACTTTACAGAACTCTCCAGAGGCCATTGTAGTTTTGCTGTAAAACCTAACAATACTATGCTTGCTTCCTGGTTATCTGACTATAAAACCCTTCCTAATTAGAAGCAGACAGCACGCAGCAAACTTATTTTGACCTCAAGAGCTACTTATACGTTTTGTCTGTACCGGAGCAAGATACTGATTCTGGTGTTGAGCCTTTACAATGTATTAAAACATTACACCAGCCTCAGAGCTTCCTACGAACAGAAATGACCCACGACCACATTCTAGTAACCACTGTACTAGAACAAAAGCTATTATTATAAATGATTATTGTCAACACATAATAATAGTGTGTCCAATGGCCCGTGTCGCATATGGCCGTGATATCGTTTCATGTTTAATTTCAGGGAGTTCACATGTGTAATTTTTCTTCCTCATTTAATTACTATTTGTACACCTACAGCAGTCATTCTTCCATTAACTTCCATTTATCGTGAGCACAAAGGCTGTGCTGGGCTCTATTCACCTGATGATAATGTATGACAGCCTTCACCACACTCTAATTATGCTCCACTGTTCATAAACCACACTGTGATAATGGCAAGTAAACACATCATTTACCGTCATTTCCACTATTTATTATGTGTCATGTATGTGATGTACTCCCATGCCAAGTTCTGTTTTACTTTAATAAGATGATTCGTGTTTGCTGCAGTCAAAGTCAGGAGTTTTTGGTTTGATTTTTATTTATTTATTTTCCATTATACTCTTAAAATAGCCTTGTTAAAATTCTGAGCACCAGCTTGTTTTCGTAATGTACCATTATATTATGAGACCCACAATTACGGTCTCGTTTGGTCTATTTAGTATTTTAAAATTGCCTGGAATCCACAATGCACACTTCTCTGATACATTCTGAAGATGTGAATCTGATCACTGGTGAATCTCCAAGTTCAGATGGGTGTGATTGTCAGGGGGATTAGACAATCAGGGGCATGAATGGTCTGTCCGTATCAAAACAACTGCTAACCTGCTAACAAGAAAAAAATAAAACAAATCTGCAGAATCAATAAGCAAAGCACTAAACTGTGCTGCAAAGTCTTTTTTCTTCTGCAATTTTCTGTTCATATCTCATAGCTCAAAACTGAATATAGAGATGTAAATATGTTGAGGGTACTATATTTCTATATGGTTAATGTTTACTATATAGTTTAATTTAACACGTAAGTCTATTTGATTTTTACTGGGGGTTTAGTTGATAA
Organism: Periophthalmodon schlosseri; assembly: GCA_000787095.1. Lineage (NCBI taxonomy): Eukaryota > Metazoa > Chordata > Actinopteri > Gobiiformes > Gobiidae > Periophthalmodon > Periophthalmodon schlosseri. The sequence goes on along the minus strand of KN483488.1, from coordinate 24,835 downwards.
AGGCTTATTGTACTTATTCGGTTCATATCTCATAGCTCAAAACTGAATATAGAGATGTAAATATGTTGAGGGTACTATATTTCTATATGGTTAATGTTTACTATATAGTTTAATTTAACACGTAAGTTTATTTGATTTTTAAAGGCTTATTGTACTTATTCATTTTACGTTACTGATTTACATTTTCTTAACTTTATTTCTGAAAACTCTGTTCTTCTGCTGTTAACCTGGTGTGAGAGATGTGATTTTGTTCAAACTAGGTGACCAATTAGCTTCTTTGTTTTACATGCGTCACCGAAATAAACAAATCTGATTGCGTGGGACGAGTGGGGACCAGACTGATATTCCTCTGTATAAAAAATACAGAGCGATACCATTCTGGACTTGCTGGGCACACTTTTTAGCAACAAAATGTAAACTTGCTCTGTAATGTTCATAAATAATGGAAAGGCCTACTTTTCCATCTAAGATTTTTTAGAAGAATTTTCTTCAAAGGATGAAATGCATTCGATCATACCTGCACTTCTGAAAAACTCAAAGCTCTTTATCTTTGGCATTGTGAGGTGGGATCAGCGCTTGGTTGCCGTTCTACTTAGTGGAAAGTGTTTCTCCCCATAGATTAGAAAAGTCGGGGTTATATTAGCGCCTTAGCAACGATAGTCTTGAAGTGACATATCCCCAAAGGTTACATTGATCCAGCGACAAATGCTCCTCCTGTCTACAAATCCTACCAGTGCTCCTGAATCGACACCATACTGCGACATTCACAAGCTAATCCTGCACAGATTAACAGCTAATGTCGGTTAGCATCAGCAAACACACCTACATGCATATGCAAATGATGAGTGCAGACGAGCTAGCACGGGGGAAGAAAGATCTGAGTGCTGTAAAACTTTTCCCAAATGAAAAAATGTTGGGTTTTTTTGTGTTTTTTTTTTGTGTTTTTTTTTTTACAGAACTGCAAATCCATTCATCAGAGTTTTGGCAAAAAACTGAATAAATAGAGAGGGGTTATCAGAGCAGTAAAATGTAAGAATTGTTCTCAACAAACAAAACCAAATATTACAAATAAACTCTTTGTTGAAAGTGAAAGTCCAGTATAAACAGTAGTAAGAGAAAAATAGTGAGAAATTAAAAAAAGAAAAAAAAAAGTGTAATATCCTACTTATTTCTGAATTTGAGTATACATCAAAACAGGCATAATAAACTAATCCTCTATCTTACTCCAGGTACTTTACTTAGTTCTAGAAAGGGAAGAGGTAAGCCATTTCATGTAACCAATTTTCTCACATGTATTTGCACAAAATATGTCTTACCTCTGTACAGACATATTACATAGATCAGCAGTTCTTGAGGTCAAAACATGTCCACTGCGTGCTGTCTGCATCTCACTAGAAAGCATTTTATTGTTTGATAATCAGGTTTTAAGAAAGCTCTCGCACACTCTCACTCTTGGTTCACTTTTATTAGTCCAACTTTTCAGTACCTCTGACTTTCCTCAGGTAACTTAAAACCTTTCACTCAAATGCCTCTCCTGCAATGCACCTGCCACCCAGTCAGGTGTGCAGAGTCTACACAGAAACATTGTCCGATAATCAGGAAGTGCACGTTGGCATGCTAAGTAAAACTTTGCAAAAGTACCTTTTTAAAAAACAGCATTTAAAAAAAAAAAGTTTTTAATTCTGAATATTTTTGCATGAGAATTTATACTCTTCAATACCTCTGTCAGCATCTTTAGTATTGAACTCCCCATAACTATCGTAAATTTCTAATGAGAAACTCTTGCCCTTTTCAGGTAGAATGACATTATTTGAAAACCACCAATTGTGCATGTTTAATTTATTTTAATAGATTTTTTTTCCAGACCAAGGTTTTCATACCTGACAGTTTGGACTGCTCACTAACGCTCTTCCTCAGAGTGGTCACGTGACGTTGCCGTGACATGTCCGGTCAGCTGATTAAACAGGTTTTGGCGCTGTCTTCCTATCTTCCTCAGAGTGGTCACATGATGTTGCTGTGACGTGTCTGGTCAGCTGATTTAAACAGGTATGGCGCTGTCTCTACCGGTGAAGGCAGGACGACAGCGCCATCTGCAGTCCGACTTCTTCAGGACGGTATTTCGGGTGTGTGAGTAAAAAAGCCCCTTTGTCCCGGTTTATAGTCCCGTGGGCACGTTTCCGTTTTTCAGTTGTCTCCTTAATCCAGCGACGATGTTTGTTGTCCTCTGTCCCAATGATGTTTGCTCCATCCCAGTCCATAATGTGTTTCTCTCAATGGTCAGAAATGTGTTGCCCATGTGCACGTCTTTGATGTTTCCTTCTCACATTCTGTCCTATGTTCCTTTTCGCCCGTACCGAAAGCTTTCCCTTTTTCCCTGATGTCCGTTTTGTTGCAAGACCGGACACGTCACAGCATCTTCACATGACCACTCTGAGGAAGAGCGCTAGTGAGCAGTCGAATCTGTCAGGTATGAAAACAAACAAGCGTTGGTCTGGAAAAAGAATCTATTAAAATAAACAGAAGACCAGAAGAGCTTCATTGGACGACTGTGCATGTTTAAGTTGTATTTTGTGCAATTTTCCTTGCTTCCAGTGTTCATAAACCACACTGTGATAATGGCAAGTAAACACATCATTTACCGCCATTTCCACTATTATGTGTCATGCATGTGATATACCCCCATGCCAACTTCAGTTTTACTTTAATAAGACAATTCGTGCTTGTTACAGTCAAAGTCAGCAGTTTTTTTTTGTTTGTTTTTTTTTTCATTATACTCTTAACCGCCTTGTTAAAATTCTGAGTAACGTTCCAGCTTGTTTTCGTAATGTACCATTATATTATGAGACCCGCAATTACAGTATCGTTTAGGCTATTTATTCTTTAAAAATTGCCTGGAATCCACAATACGCACTTCTCCGATACTTTTCGAAGATGTGAATCTGATCACTGGTGAATCTCCTCAAGTTCAGATGGGCGTGACTGAAAGGAGGATTAGCCAGTCTGGGACATGCATGAACTGTGCATGTTTAAGTTGTATTTTGTTGGGGTTTTTTTTGTTATTATTTTTTTTTTACAAATAAATTAATCAGTTACTAAAGATTACTTCAGTAACAACCCAAAATCTGACACCGTGCTATCTAGGAACACATTGGAGAAACAATAGTAGCTGTGCGATAATGAGACAGATTGCTGACTGCATACGGAAGGGAAGATGAATAGATAACAAAATTACCTGAAATATTTATAACCTCTGCTCTTTCATCACGGCTTGCCTCGTAAGCCATTAGGAGGCCTCTTTTGGGACCTCTTAATTGAGTTCCTTTTCGGAGCAGCATATGAAACGCTTCTTTTTACTCCCCCACCCCTTTTCATCTGCGCGTGTCTGATTAAAACATGAAGAATAGCGTTGTGAGGGGAAGTTGGATAGTAGCAGTAGGGGAACAAGTTGAGTGACTGAATCAGGATTAGGGGATGTTAAGTGGACAGTGGTATTGAGTGGGGCAGTTTTACACACTCTCGAGAGTTTCATAGACCCGTGCTGTTTATTTATTCAGTTAAAAAGGATTGGAGGGGTTCGGAAGACATTAAAGGCTCTGTACAAAATATTTTCCCATGTACTTAAGCAAAATTTCTTTCCCCAGTACAGATATAATGTATAAGCAGCTCTCAAGGTCAATAAGTCAGTCGCGTGCTATCTGCATCTATTTAGCCAGCGCTTTATTGTCAGATAATCAGAAAGTGCGACTAGCATGGTAGCTCTTGTTGGCTTCACTGTACTACACTATAATTGGGATGTTCATATCTATAATGTAGAGGAGGAGTAACTCTGGACAACTGCAAACCGTTTAAAATGAACTAGTTCTGTTTTTCACATTTTTCAGCCAGTAAAAATCAGGTACAGCGCCTTAGGGTACTATACAGAGTTAGTGAATGGAGTTTTACACATTTAATGTAGGCTTAAACAGTTGGCATATCAGAATATGAAAATTGTATATTAATGGGTTTCAGCTTTCTGTTATATGGTGGTATTTTGAGGACGGATCATTCAAAAAATTAGTATTTTGTATTGAATTCTTATTTGCCATGGCAATGGTCCCAACTTTTCGTCATTCTGAAACCCATGGATAGCCTTTTAAAGTGGGTCAGTTTCTTGATGTTTTGTGTTACCTCTAATTATAAATGATAGGAGAGAATAGGATGTTTAAAAGTATTTAAAGGTGCACTACATAACTTTTCTGGTTACATTGTGGGTCTGGCACCTGCTTCTCTTCATGGAGTGTAATCGCCCGGATACCTTAACGGTTTTGACAAGGAACAGAGTAGAGCTGAGACGATTTGTCCAGTGCAGACCCACGTGCATTTATTTCCGGCACCCAAAAATATTTACAAAAACAGGAAAATTTAAAATCAGCATAACAGTAACATCCTGTACACGTAGCACCCTCACTTTTAGCAGACTGAGGTTGGCTCCTTTTATAGAGCACCTCCCTTAACTGGTTATGCCCATACTGCAGCACAGGTCAGTTTCAGCACATCCACAAATATTGTTAAACAGTGTAAATCTTTAGTCAATCAAAATAGAACTCTATATCAAGTCATCAGTGTTAACTGTGAAAAATAAAACAAAATACAACACCCCTCCTAGTCAGCACACGGTTGTCTTCCCCGGAACCCTCTTAAGGTGCTCCAGGTACCCGGGGACTCATTTGGCCGGAACACCTAAGATGGCAGACAACATGGGTAAGGTAAGTAGAAATTCCAAACAATTCAATTACGATTAATTTGCTTATCTTTTGTTAGAGGCCAACTTTAGCTGCAACCCCTTCAACCAATTAATAAACATTTCAAACTTCTTTGTGTATTGTCCTTTTTTTAGGTCCGTGTAATGGACTAGCTACATTACATGGAGATACAGGTAAAATCTGTGGAGAGGCGACCCTGCTCACAGTAAGAATGCAACATATTTTTAATAATTAAACATACATCTGTAATTAAATAGAGACATTACTGCCACACTGTGACACTTCCAGGCATTCTTTATGGCAACAAGCAGGTATCCTACCCCCCACCAGAAAAGTGACATAGTGCACCTTTACCTTAACGGGTTTGGAATTTTGACGTCTCTATCAAACTATGGCGTTAGCTATCCAACTTAATTTTATATGATGTATTGCAGTTAACAAGCCTCGGCAGCTGTCTAGTACTTAAGAATAGTACTCACTTGTTTTGGCACGTACACAGTGTAGTTAAGTTATATCTCCCTATACTATGGAGCTGCTTTGCATTACACTTCTCAAAGGGATATTGTCCTAAAAAGGCTCCACTGAAATCAATTGTTCTTTTGATTCTGGTCTCATAGCCTTGCAGAACTGACTAAATCTTTAATGGCTTATGATAGCATGCTGTCTTTAAAGGTTATAATATCTAGGTTACACAAACACTGTGCAGCTGACTCCGGCCTCATAGCCAACCATCCCACACACGTAACGCAATATAACTCACACAAAAGGTGCAAATAGAAACAGTTAGTAGGTCTGGAACAAAAACAAGTATGTAAATACTTTTAGTATGAAGACATGCTTTGCTAATTGGTCTCAATTAATGGCCACTACTTGCAGACCCAAACAGCTATACAAGTACACGATGCCTGGATGAACTTTACATGCTCACCAAATATCTGATCATAATCTGATTTCATGTTACATCTGATGTGAGTAATGTGATTTCTTTCTCATCGTTCGCACGTGCAGGTTTTGACAAGGACAATTATGATTAACTGATACATGTCACCAGGTGTTTTTGAGATTTCGTGTGCACAGGTAAATACACACCAAAATCTGATCTAATTATTTCTGATTATTTCATCTAGTCATGACTTTATTTTGACTGGCTATGCAAATGTACCAGTTGTTGTTTCTGGCATTCATTTTTAATGATTGTTCCAAAATATTTGCCTGGCATCCAGAATACTCCAATACTTTATAAAGATGTGAGTCTCAGGGGTGGAAGAAGTACTCCATTTTCTTAAGTAAAAGTACAGATACCAGAGCAAAAAAATACTCAAAACTATAAAATGAAAAAATCAGCTAAAGTAAAAGTATTAAACTACCCATTTAAGAAATACTTTTTGCATAGACTTAGAGATCTAATCGCTAATCTTTGAATGTATTTATTTTGATAAAGATTTGTTTTGAATTTTGTTCAACAGAAACTATTGAATTGATTGTTTTGTCTAGATGTTTTTATTTGTATATTTTTCTTTCCTGAAATGATCAACTTGTTAAAAATAACCCCTCAGCCTTTTCAGCAGCTCTTAAACTATAATGAAAAACACTTTTACTTTTAAGTCTAGTTAAAAATATAGTGAAGTAGAAAGTACAGATAGATACCTTCTCTCAAATGTAGTGAACTTCCACCACTGGTGAGTCTGGTCATCGCCGGTGAATCTGCCTGAGTTCAGATGGGCATGACTGACAGGTGGATTAACCGATCAGGGACATGCATGGTCTGTCCATATCAGAACCAATATGTCTGCTTATGGGGAAAAAAAGGAAAGGAGGAGGGAGGGGGATTTCACAAAGGACTGAAAAACATCATGGATATCTACAGAATCAATGAGCGAAGCACAAAACATGTTTGGTTCTAAGATATCATTCTGGATTTACCAGGCAACCAAAATATGCAACCCCATTTGGAGTTGACCAAAAGCAATAAGATATATACCTTTTATTATATGCAATCCACAAATTAGATTTGGAGAAATCACAGAATACTTCCACTTTAGTGCCCTGTACCTGCTCCTCTGGTTCTCAGAACCAGTTACCACTCGACTTCTCTACTCTAATTAAACACATACACGTTTACCTCCTATTGACTTGAGTTAATGTTGCTTCTGTTTTGCAATTGCTCGGATGTATTGTGTCTAATCTAGTCTAGTGTATCCTGGTAAAAGCCTTGCCTGTTTATGTGCCTATTAGCTGGCGTTTGAGGCTGATACGGGGCTGTCTTATTTAGTGCTATTCTGCTGATGCTCTGTGACTGTATCACCGGATAAATAGTTAAATTGGTTCTGCTTAATAAATCTGATTACATTCCCCTAATTAAGCTAATTAACCTCCGGAACCCTGTTGTGTCTTTGGGAACTAGCAGTAAAATGGAGGAGCACATAAAAGCCATGCACTTCCTGGTTTGTTTTAGCACAAAAACATATCATATAAAGAGGTGCCATTATTTCATTCTAGAAATATGTGAGAAAAGTGTAATAAAGAGTAATAATCAGAGCTGGAATTAGTTTGTTTACAATTTGTCTCTACATAACCATATAATATGTCCTTACGCACACACTCACAAATGCTAGCCCTAAAGAAATCTATTACATCAACAAGTTTTCCCATTTAAATGCTTTATCGATCCAAAAGATTGATTGATTTAAAAATTATACATTTGACATACGCCTTCATTTAACGTAAAATACATTCATGGAAAAAGGGGATATGTCTGTGTAATCCCTCAGAATTGAATTTTTCTTTTACTATGGATCATACCTGGGTAACTGTCAACTGGACAAAACGTTTTTGTTTTTTGTTTTTTAGAGTGAAGACATTTTGCTACTCATCCAAGCCGCTTCTTCAGTTGTGGTCAGATTGCTGGTGGATACTGCCTTATATCTATCAGAAGGGAGGAGCTAACTACATTGAAGCTAACACACCTGTTATTTAGTTTCTGTCTGTTAGGTCTAATGATCTGCCTTAAGTGTGAACTGTGCCTGAGTCTTATTTAGCATGATCATTCAGGCCCCTAATGGATGCTATCACACCTATTAGCATACAGTTTTCCTTGTTTAGGTTTAGGGCTGAGGATTCAGTTATAACTTTCCGTTGGTTAAATCAATAATCATGTTCAGCTCTAAGAGGCAACAACTGTGATTTTATTTTAGAAAAATCAATTGAATTGAATTGAATGGATTGATGTCTAAGGCCCCCATTCCTGTTCAAAGATGGATTGTCTTTCCTAACAAAAATTGCCTCTTTAACTCCCCTCTCAAACTATTTCTTTTCTTTAGCTAGGATCTGTACCTCACTATCTTCAAAGGAGTGGTTAGTGGCTTTGAGATGGAGATGTACGGCGGACTGGGGTCCAGAGAGGGGCCGATACAAACATACAAACATAGATTAACACTTCAAGTAATCTGATGCAGGTATCACAGTGTTTATAGCCTAGGCCAGTTCACAGCACCAGTCCCCAGGAGGACTTTTAAAACTGTTCGAATTTCACGAAAAAGCAGTGGGATTAGAAAAAAAAAAAAAAAAAAGCAATAAATACAGTGCACTCCCTATACTCTTTCACACACACAAAGCCATAAACCAGGCCAACAAATGTTAAACGGCAAATTCCGCCATAGAATTTCCATGTCCTCCAGCTCAGTTTTAAAGTACAGGATTCTAGAATGTTGTGTTGCCATGTGAACTGAACCTATTGCTTGAGAGGTGTTTGGTTGACTGCATGTTCCTTTTTTCTCTCGCTCTCTTTTGCTAATAGCTTTCAAGTTAAGCTAAACCTTTTATATACAATTTTGCCTGTGTAGATGGACCTGTTGTCTGAGCACGCCCATGCATTCTGAATCCATTTTCCAGATGATTCATTGCGGTTAGTCTTTGATGAAGGTGCAACACTTTAAGAAACGCACAGTGTGGAAACTCCGTGATGGAGCACTCAAGCAATATTTTGATTAATCGCTGCTCACATGCTGCCTGCAAATGCCGAGCAGATGTTCTTCTCTGGCTTTGCTAAAATTACTCTCTCAACAAATATGCAGGTAGCATCAAATGTGACCTTAGTAGCAGTCTTTGTATTGTTATTTTACAATGTATTCCGTTGACTGCGGACCGTAAAATAAAAAAAGTGTACCTCGAGGATGTAATTTATTTAGTTCAAATAAAGTTAAAGGGGGATGGGGTGGGTATTTTTCTTCCATGGGGTCTTAACTGCTAACACATAACATATTTAGATCTCCATGTTGCCTTTTATTGTTTTCCAAATACCATATTTGCCGAGAACAGCGTCTTAACATGTTTAATAAATTTCACTTGCCTCGTGTTTGACGCTCTGAGTCTGAGTCACTCCCCCTTCAGAGCGCTATTACATTATAAACGGCATGCATCCCCTTAATGAAACTACAGCACATTGCGTCGGGTTTGTAAACATATTAACGTGTTTAATAAGTTTCACTTTTGCTTTTGCTCTCCTCCCTTTGCTCTCCGCACTATGTCACTCCCCCTTCAGAGCGCTGTCACATTATAATCGCTTTGCATCCCGCTAATGAAACTACAGCGCTTCGCATCAGGTTTGTGACGTGTTTTATATCCTGCTTTTGTGTTCGTGTGGCAGCATGGATGACGTCGGCTTGTGAGCTGAGCATTGGACAGAATCTTACAGCTAATCGTAAGGAGGGTTCGATTATGGCCTGGGAGAGATCACGACATTACTCAAACATGGATCACATCTAAAATCTCTTCAGGCGTGTTTTTGATGAGGAAACAATGTTGCAGCATGGTAGAAGGCTCCAAAAAGTCGATTTTGCATAATGACCCCTCTTTATTAATTTGTCGCAAACACAAAATGAAAACAAAAACAGAATGCGAAATATATTTAGCTAGTTCTGAGTGGACAAAACAATAATTAATAATAATTAAAAGAATACTGGTGCAGTGGTGACCAGTTCTCCATGCACTCCTGGTTCACCCAAGTCATTTCTTGTATTATTGCGTAAATTACTTTATATATAGTGAGCAAATTGACTTTAAAAATGCGTTATGGACAAAATGCAGATACACTTTCTATTAGGTTTTGCTAAAATTACTCTCAAAACAAATATGACCTTAGTAGCAGCCTTCGCATTGTTATTTCACCATAAATTCCGTTGACAGTGAACCACAGACCAGCATAAGTGTGCACCTGCAAGTGTCTCAGATCCCGGTGTATTCAAATAATTTCTGTTCGTAAAATGGCAGGGGATGTCATTTATTGCAAGTCGAGGGAAAACGGTAATTTATAATCTTGCAGACATGATTTTTTTAGAAGCTGGTGCTCGCGTTGCCTTGTTGCCTGGGACATCAGCGGAAGCATCCATCCATCTGAGTGCATGTGTCTAAGGACTCTCCCACAGCGGGTTTGCCTGTGTAGGAGAGTGGAGATGGGTGATACTGTACAACGAAATGAGCGGTCTCCAGGTCTCCATAGATCTCATTAGAATGGTCATAACATCGCAACAATGGTGGAAGGCAAATTCATCTGTGTCCTGTTTTTCCCACTTGTGCCGAAGCCGTAACATCAGCTCTTTTGCAGGCATCACTACAGGTTGGTAGGAGTGACAGTAGACAGCAGCACACGACGGTAAAATTGATAGAAAAATGATCGGGAAAGATTTGGGTTGCCATATTACAAGGTTGTGACATTTGGAGTTATGTGAGGTTGAAGTGTTTTGATTTAAAGGAGGTATTATGCTAAATCGACTTTTTTGAGCTTTTATAATGTTCCCTCATCAAAAGGTTTTAGATGTCATCTAAGCATGTTTCAGTAATTTAGCGATCTCTCCCTGGCCCTATTGGAACCCTCCTTATACGGTTAGCTCTAAGATTTTGTTCAATCCACAGTACACAAGCCTACGTCATCCATTCCCCCACACGACAATTCTCCGCAAATATACAAAAGCATAATGCAAAACTGTACAAAACAACTTGCCAAACCTGATGCGATGTGCAGTAGTTTCATTAGGGGATTGTGTAACTTGCCAAACCTGATGCGATGTGCAGTAGTTTCATTAGTGGGATTGTGTTATGATAGTGCTCTGAAGGATGAGTGACTTAGCGCGGAGAACAAAGGGAGGGAAGACTCAGAGCATCAAATACAAAAGTGAAACTTATAAAACATGTTAATACGTAGTTTTTGGCGAGTATAGCATTTTCAAAACAATAAAAGGTAACATGGTGATCTAAATACGTTATGTGTTACCAGTTAATACCCCCTCCTCTTCGGTTTCCTATCATGCCGTAACATTTTACTTTCTGAATTTTGCTATTCCTTAAACAACGTAAATCTATCTTATTTCAGCCACTTTTTGATGGCTGTCCTCTGTAAATTTGAACATATTTGACCCAATGCATAGGTGTCCAGATTTTGGGTACCCTTGGGCCTAATGCCCCTTCAAGGAAATAATTTTGAGAATTTAGCAGAATTTTGTGCAATATCATAAGTAAAATTTAACAAAATGATGAACCCCTTAGATTTGCAGTCCTTATAAATGTGTTTATTTTCTCTTTTGTTGTTTCATTTCCTAAACCAGTATTTATTTTCTAACAGAACACTGCAATTTCTTTCATTGTACTGATCCCAGTCTGCACCACACTTTCCCTTTCAGTGATACATTCTATCAGTATAAAACAGATTACCATGGCTCTGCATTACAAAGACTAGCATACAAACATGTGCGTAATAGCAGAGTAATTAGAGGCTGTAAAATGAAATATAGATTCTGAGCCGAATCGTCAACAATGTGACATCTGTAGAGAACAGATACGGCTGCCTGCGGGCTCGGTTTCTATATGGCTCAATTACTCCCCTTTCATTAGGACCTCATGAGCAAGTGCGCACATTACAGACTCAGATGTTTAAATCCTGTTACTTTCACGATTAAGTGTTTACTTCTAAAGCCGCTTGAGTTCAACTAAAGTTAAGGAAATATTCATTTTAATTTGCCGGAAACATTAAGCAGAAAATAGAAACAAAAATAGGACGCAAAATTATGGGGGAAAAAATTAAAAGAGAAAAAAAAACCTCAATCCCTTAAAATATGTATTAATTTGTATGTAATACGCATGTACAATGCCGACTTGGGTGAACAAGGACTGCATGGAGAACAGGTCATTGATTCAAATGTCTTATATTATTGCATAAATCCCATTATATGTAGTGAGCGAATTTAAAATGCATGTTACTGGACAAAATTCTGTGTCTGTCCCCAGCTGCATTGCCAAATACAAGTGCATTTTATATTAGCATCTAAAATCAGGTCGGTGAACGATGAACTGTGGGGTAAGCAGCCCTTTGGCCCCGAGTGACCTCAGTAGTGGTCCTCTCAGCCTCTCCGAGCTCCACAAGCCTCCTTCAGACAGGGACCTTGAGGAAAAACTTTTATACCGAGAACAGCAGCACCCAAATACACTGCTTACATTTCCATATTTTAAGTGTTTTCTCAGTAAAATCTTTTTTCTTCCCCCTAACCGACTCATGTTGTACGCTTTGTACACTTAACCGACTCATGTTGTACGCTTTAAGTTATTGTAAGAACCACTTACGTTGAAAAAAACATGGACCATTCTTCTTGCCTGGCCAGCCAAGAATACATGCTTTTACAAAATTTTACAAACAACTACAGTCTAGACGCTGGTTTTATCATCCCAATGTCAGATGGGCGTGATTGGCAGGTGGATTAGCTAACCAGGGGCACTCATTGTCTGTCTGTATCAAAACAAACATAGTTTCTTCTTTTTTTTTTTTTTTCTTTCTCGGAAACAAAGCAACAAAGACAAAAATAACATGGGGTATTGAAAAACATTGAAAGTTTCATTTTGTTCTGAATGATGAATGGCCAATGAGCTGCTCCTTTTCACAATAAATTAACCCGATTGGACGGCTCGAGTTTGGGCTGAGATGAAGAGGAGGAGGTGGTGGAGTGATCTTCTGTATTGCAGGATTTCAGATGACATCACAGCATTCTATAGGCCAGTATAATTGAATAAAGATGTTGTAATGTAGTGAGTTCTTGGGTCTAGCCAACAATAGAAATAACCAGGTTCAACATTTGTGAATTTATGTTTTGGATATTTCTTATGAAAATTCAGCACATTTGCTCCTCCATCTATGACATCATCACATTCTTGAATCTGAAAATCACCAATTGAATATAGAGAGAGAACCACTTTAGATTCTAGGCAACCATCCTCCATGGTCTTGGATTGACACCACAGTCGCACCTTGGTACACACAAGACAGGATAAGTTAAGTGTTGAAATCATAGACTGTATATATAAATGGACATAGCCAGACATCGACTCTAGCTCCAATTCACTTTCTATTGAAAAACTGTCGCCCCTCTCTCCGTAACTGCTACTGTCAGCCTTGTCATTTTGGTCTTAAAATATACGTATTAATCTGCGCTAGATGATCCTGATGTTTTTAAACGGGTTATTTTGTCTGTAAATAATATGAACATTAATAACAGACCAATGAGACGCCTTCTTTCCCCCAGGTCACTCCTGCTAGCGTTGTGACAGGTTTGATTGACAGGGTTGCTAAGCACTCGCCCCCTGCTAAACTAGTGGTACGGGCAGGGAGGGGCATTACTTTTAAGAGCTTCGCTCTGGATTGGCTGTTTGGTTGCTATGATACTCACGGTCAGAATTCCAAATACAGAACTCGGCTCCAAATTCACCCCTATAACTGCTCTAGCCTCGGTGAGCTTCATTTGACTGGAGCCGAACACTGTGGGTGATGTCACACTCCCTCAGTCCACTTCTTTATACAGTCTATGGTTGAAACACCATCATTTAAAGTAGTTTTGAGGGATACCTGACATTGATTTGACACATTTGCAAGTTGCACACAGTTGCACAAAATTAAAGATGACAAAATGAAAACATTCTGTCCAGCTGAGGGCTCCAGTTGGCGTTTCTTACCGTGCTTGTGTACGGCTCATTGTTTAGCAAAGCTTTAGCTCACTTGGTTACGATTCTGTGAATAACTCTGGAGCTTATGAGGATTATGCCAAAGCTTGGTGGCTCAAATGGCTTTTTAGAACGTTGAATCCAGACACAAGTCTACAGTCAGTCCCCAGCACTGTCCTTTCCCTGAGCCCATCTGAATGTCACATGCTGCTGCCTGGCACAGAGAGAGACTGTGGCTACGAAAGCTAATGAAAACTGGCCACAAATGTAAATACCATCAGAAGGCCCGTGACGCTGGTGAAAGGGCACGGGCGGGCACAGACTGCTCAATCTGGTGCAAGCATTCACCAAAATGTGCATGTACTTCAACTTCCGTCACCTTGGCATCAGCTATAAGTGATTGAAAGGTAAAAAGCAGAGTATGCAAAAGTGATTTGGAGTCCCCTTTGTGGCATGCAATGACTAGAAATTCAAGGATGATGTTTGCTATACTTTTTGAATTTTTACTTTCTTAAAAATGTGAAAAACTGACTGCAGAGCTCCAAAGTTCTTCACATACCTTATGCATTCCGAGCATACTAATTATTCACTGACAGACCAGAGCGGAGTTTTGCCGTGGCGTTAACAACAGCTAGCATGCTTACGCACACTTCCTTATTATCGGACAATAAAACGCTTTATATTTACATGCAGACAGTACGCAGTGGACTTATTTTGACCTCCAGAGCAGCTTATATAGTATATTTGGACTGTATTTTGCTCAAACAAGTCTGCTCCAAAAAAAAGCCTACATTAATGTTTTGATTTTTTTTTTTTTTTTTTCTCTTTGTTCATTTGTTTTTTTTTGCAACTCAATTCTTATGATGTTAGCAGTGTAATAGGTATTGGACTTTTTAGGTTGCAAGGCCACAGCTTGTTTTGTTTTGTTCTTTTGTTTGTTGTAAGAATTGTTGTATTGTTCTATGTGAAGAAAGGATCAGACAATAAAAACACATTTTAAAAGTTGCAAATAATATTCAAAATGCTACTCCAGCTACATACAGTGCAGTAACCTAGAATAAACAAAATCCATTTATGCCTCTTCTAATGTTGCTGCCATTTAACTCACCCCTCATCCTCAGGCACTATCTTTTCCTCTTTTTATTCTTTTCATCAGTCATCTGGTTGGAGCTGTCAGTCATCTGCCACCTGCCCCCCCTCACCCTCACCTCAATCTGCTGTAAAGGCTTCACTGCAGTTTGAGGAAAAACACAGGGCGAGGCGGATTTTCTATTGAATTGTCAGAAGCTGGCTGTTTTAATAAATCCTGCCCAGTAAAAGGCCAGGGGACCTTTTGTGGAGTGACTTAACCCGTGCCGCTCTCCTCTCTGAACTCAGTCTGGCAGCAGCAGCTTAAGCACAAAAACACCTGAAAGGTCGTTATTGGGTAAAAGACAATCAAAGGATTTAATGAGGTTTGGGGGCTGTTAAAGTGCGCCATGTTACAAAGCGCATTATGGAGATGGGAGTTCACGAGCTGCTAATGAAGAGTGCATTGTATTGGCGAGAGGCGGAAATATTTTATTCAGCTGTGGAGTTATATTTAGCGGGGACGGAGATGGATGTAGTGATGTGGCTATTAATGGTGTCACGCAATCACAACCCGATTACAGGTCAGAAGCAATTGGGAAATGACGACCCCCGTGGTAACAGGGAGTAAATGCTGTTGGATTCAGACGGAGAGCAGAGCAGGCATCCAGAATCATTTGAACTGAATTATAAATAAATAAATAAAAATGTGAGTTCTTTTGGGATGCATACAAGTACTACAATGTTGTCATGATACTAAAATTTCAAACTCAAAGTATAGAGATGATACTTGATACCGATTTTGATACCCAAATGATAACTTTAAAACTCAATTTTGTAATTTTCAACCCAAAATAATACTATTTCTTCATTATACCATGTGGTTCTGATAAAACTCAAGATGAAAGGTCAAGAAATGTCCAATTTTATCCACTTGTGTGATTTTTTTTTTTTTTTTTTCAGTATTGATACTTGCTTAAATTAGTATCTTGTTTTGATACTAGTTTTAGCATCGATTAGTATCTGATTTTTGATACTTTTGATAACTCTACAATAGATTGTAATTAGGCCACTTTAGGGGTCAGTGGTCTTTGTAAATGGTCACATTTTTATATAGCGCTTTTCCGTTTTCAAGGCACTCAAAACGCTTTACATCAAGGAACCATTCACCCATTCACACACCAGTGTACCCAGACATTGGAGGCTTGCCCAAGGACACCACGACAGCGTTCATCTGTGGGAGCTGGAATCACACCGCCAACCTGTGGGTCTGTGGATCTGCCCGCTCAAACAATAATATTTATGTCGAGACCAGGATTCAAACCGCCAACCTTCAGATCAGTAGACAAACACTTTACCAACTGAGCTACTGTTGTGGTAACTGAAAAATGTTCACATGTGCAAATCTTTCAAGATAACATGCAAAAACATTCATCTCTATAGATTGTGCAACAGTGAAGCTTGAAAATGCAGTAGAATCCCACATCTGCATGAGCCTCATAGCTCCATAAAACAGAAAAACGGCTCAGTCACTCTCGCTCATTCTAATAATATAAAGAATGATAAAACTTGTATTGTATTGGCATTTAGACACTGCGGCACTGTGCTTTTTACCCAGCCCGTCGGATGTTTATTCACCGATAACAACAATGCCATTATTTACTCTAAATATCAATAAATAATCCATTTGTGCCTAACATGTTTATAGGCCTCACCCCATGTGTCAATAAAACAGCGCAGATTAACAGCCAACTATAAACTTGTCTTATGATTATGGTCGAGTGGCCTATTCACAGGGCAACAGCTCCTCTGCCCTGCTCTGCCCTCCTCGCTCCTCCTCGCTCCTCCTCGCTCCTCCTCGCTCCTACGCCATTGGTCGGGAAGAAGTTAAAGCCACTGTACCTGATTTTTACGGTCTGAAAAACATGAAAAACTAAAATAGTTGGTTTTAAAGGCTAAACCTGGGCTCAGACTGCACGAGGTGTTGTAGGTCTGCCGACAACTAGCATGCTAACAGAACACTTCCTGATTTGCGGACGATAAAATGCTTTATAATTAGATGCAAACAATGCACGGCGATCTCATTTTGACCTCAAGAGCTCCTTATACCACACATCTGTACACGGGCAAGAGTGTGTTTGCTCAAATACATGGAGAAAAATCGCATACAAGGCCTTTAAGAGGAGTGTAAATGGGCATGTATTTCCTCTTATCTTTATGGTGCAGTTCAGGGATAAGGAGTGATCATCCATGCTGGCTCTGTGTACTGACACGACGTGAGATCCATACAATTATGCAAATGGCTCGGTGAAGTCGTATTGCCTTGTTCGAGCTGGAGAATTTTGCCTGCCTCCCCCCCGCTCACTGCTGTGCTCCGTTCTGAGGCGGGCGGAAAACCCACAGCTTTAGACAGCGCCGACTGTGCCAGTGTATAATGACGAGAACACAGGAAGGAGCGTTTCAAAGGTAGAGGATGAGTTTTTTTCTTTTTTTGGTCTTCTTGCAGGTGTGTTTTAGAGAGGGCTGGGTCAGGCCTCTTAGCGAAGCATGTGATCACAGATTGCTTCAGCCTTTGGTCAAGAATCAACAGTGTTAAGGGCCGCTGCAGCGTGAGGCACGGTAATTACGCAGCACCTCTTCAAAAGCGTCTTTACCTGACGCTCGCTCACCAGTGGAGATGACTCGAGGCAAACTCGGCTCCAACAAACAACTGTGTGGAGTAACAGAGCTATCGACTAGCGCAAAAATATACAGATGTAGCATAAGCTTATGCGAGTATCATTTTGTGATTTCAACTAGTGAGGCACAATTTTCAACTGATAATGTGAGGATGTTTGTCACAGATGACCAGTAAAGCAAAAACAATAATACATTTCAAAAAACAGGTTCATTAAAAATGTAAAACTTTTGAGTTATTTGTTTGTTTTAGTTTACAGGCTTAAATGTGACTAAAGGAGACCAGATCTCTGCCTCTGATCCAGGGCTGCTCCGTGTGCGGCTGGAGCAGGGGCTGGAGCAGGGGCTGGAGCAGGGGCTGGAGCTGGGGCTCAGAGTGAGCTCTTTCAAGGGAAAACCACGGAGGAAAAGTGGCTGAATCAATGTATTTTGGGCTTCTAATTGTCTATTTATTAAACAGTTTTGTATGTGTTTTAGTCCACAGTCGGAGTCTAACCATGATCATATTTTGAAATTTATTTTTATTTTTTTTAACTTTTTTATCTATCTATTTTAATATTGCCTTTGGTTTTTAGGTTGACTCTTTAACATCTGTCCAGGGACAGCAGCTGTTTAGAATAGTTCATTATAGCATTTATAGAAATGCTAATATTAATGTATATTGTCCCTGTTAAATAAACTAATAAATCAAATAAGATGATTTTTTATAGTCAAGTAGTCACAATAACAATTTCATTAAAAAAAACAACAACAAAAAAACAATCAAACACAAAAAACACACGTTAATTGAAGAACAGCTTAAGAACACATAAATGTGTCATTCTATCAGAAAACCTCATGAACCTAATGAAACGAAGATCTGATGTGTTTTATTACATTTCCTGCAAAATCAAGCAATGATTGCAAAATAATGTATTAAAAAGTCAAAACTGCAGTGATGACTTGCCAGCTATTTTCATCCAAATGTATGCCGTCTAATCAGTGGTAAGATGAAGATGTTTGCATCAGGAGGTGTATTAATGCTACAAAAATCTGCATCTTGAGATATCAGAAAAGTGTGAAGTAATAAATGGCACACTATTATGAAACATGGGCCAATGTCAGTCCATTAATAGAGTTTTTCTATACTTTGACTTTATAAATGTAGCCTGTGCAGATGTGCTGTTTAACATAATGAGTTCATTAAAGCAGGAAATAGTCCACTGCACGGAAGGCATTTGTATCTGTACCACTAAAAAATAACATAGCAATGTAATACGTATCATGCTTATTTTCTTATTTCCCCCTCCTACTGTATAATGTATGTGATTAATGTAAAAGTACAGTTCTGTATTACTAAAGTTGAGAAAAAAAAACAAAAAAACATGTCACTTGAAAACTGTATTTTCATGGGTTGCTGCTTCCTGTTTAGGCTATAGGTGATATTTTGAGGACTTGTGCCCATTCAAAAACTGTGTGTAACCAAAATAGCAACTCAATGTGTGCTTTAAAATTAGACTAAACCATAGACTGTATATATAAAGACCATATATATAAATGGATATAGTTAGCCTGCTAGCTGCTGCATTCCAAATAGGAAGTGAGCATGGCTGTAAAGTGGTTCCTTCGAGGTTTGGTTCCAATTGACTTCTTGAAAAGTCTTCGCCCTTCTCCCTGTAACTGCTGCTGCCAGGCTTCTCATTCTGACCTTAAAATATTTGTATTAACCTGCTCTACATGATCCTGGAGGCTTTATTTCGCTATTTTATCCCTAAATCAAGATATGAGCATTAATAACAAACCAATCCAGTGCCTGCCTTCCCTAAGGTCGCTCCCGCTAGTGTTAGCACCAGGTTGATTGACGGCCTTGTTACTAGGCGCTCACCCCCTGCCAAACAAGTGGCGGGGGTGGGAAGGGGCGTGTACCTTCAACACCCATGTTAATGATTGGCTCTTTGGTTTGTCGCTTGAGTGTCCAAATATAGTGCCTGGTTGCAGATAGTCCTCACTACTATGTATACAATGAATTTGAAATCTGTAATGGAATCCTTTTTTCTTTTTTCTTTTCAAAGGTAGGCAGATGTAACCAGTTCATATAATAACTATATAATTACACACAATGATCCTTTTGTTTATTACCATTTTGTTCATATCTGGAGTTTGATTTACTGTGCAGCCTTGGTCTTCCAGCTGCTTCTTCTGTGTTTTTGTTTCTTCTTTGCGTGACCTTTGCCATGCCCCTGGTATAAATTTGGGGTTTGACCGGTGCTTCTTCCCTTGGTAATCTGGGATTATCATCTACTGTAATTGTATTGTATTCCTATTGTAATTGTGAGCTCTGATGTCGCTCCGTTGTTTAAATTCATTCATGCGACAATATTGAAGACATTGTCGTCTCCCCTGTAGTTTGGGCTAAATAGCGGCACATGTTGATCCTTTTTTCTATGGTTGTGAACCAGATTAAACAGAGACTGCTTCGAGAAGTTCCCGTTGTGTCCTGTGGCTCCTTAATGCACCACAAGCTTTACAAACAACACAACGCAGAAGTCCACCGGTCACATAGGGATGGTATCCCTATCCCAAAAGTTGTGGCATTGCCCATCCTTACCTCATGGATGGTCTTGGTTAGAACTGGGTCATATTCATAGACTGTATATATAAATGGACATAGCTAACCTGCTAGCCGCCACGTTCCAAATAGGAAGTGATCATGCGTGCTTCCAGCTCCATTGACTCTCGTTCCAATTCACTTTCTATTGAAAAACTGTCGCCCCTCTCTCCGTAACTGCCGCTGTCAGGCTTGTCATTTTGGCATTAAAATGTTCAGATTAACCCTCTCTACATGATCCTGGTGTTTTTATTTCGCTATTGTGTTTGTAAATCAAGATATGAACAGACAAATCAGGCGCCTTCTTTCCCT
>KN483485.1:0-28798 GCA_000787095.1 Periophthalmodon schlosseri | reverse complement strand
CACCTCCCCCCACGGCCACCACTAACAGTAGTGGTGGCAGTGGTGGCAGTTGTAGTAGTAGTAGTTATAGTAGTAGTATTAGTGTAAGCGACAACTGTAGCGACAGTACAGGCAACAGGAGATTAGCAAGATACTTAAAGGCGCTGTACCTGATTTTTACTGTCTTTAAAACGTGAAAAACAGAAGTAGTTCATTTTGAACGGTTTCCATCTTCAAGGCACTCAAATCGCTTTACATCAAGAAACCATGCACCCATTCACACAAACAATAACACACCAGTGTATGCAGCTGGAATCACACTGGCAACCTGTGGGTCAGTGGATCCGACTGCTCAACCAATGATGTTTACGTCAAAAGTGGGATTCAAACCTTCGGATCAGTGAACAAACACTCTACCAACTGAGCTACTGTTGCTTAAATGGCATTCTAATTACATGCAGACAGTACACACTTATTTTACCTTAAGAGCTGCTTATACAATATATCTGCACTGGGGCAAGACAAATTTTGATCAAATACATGGGGGAAAAAAATCGGATACAGGCCCTTTTAAAATACACTTTTCTGATACCACATTTTAAAAAATAAATTATAATAATTTGTAGGTACTTAAAATAGATCATCAGTCTATGAAAGTGGCGTAGTAGCTTTTTGCGATGTATCTAAAAATTGTTTAAAAGTACCTGAAAAACTGAAAAACCGGCATTGTAAGCATATCTTGACAGATATGACCGATAACGTGGCCTTGTGGCATTATGTGCTTGTATCCATAGAGACAGATACATATGCCATATTGTGTAACATTCCAGGACAAGAAATAATGATAATGATCTATGGAGACAAGCAGGACACTCCACCTGAAAAGTTACATACCTGCACATGCACCTTTACAATTTAACTAATTTGGTAACTACATTTTCCTTGCACTTGAGTAACACCTTTCACAAGCACAAAAACTAAAAATAATTTACAAAATCACAAAATTTCAGAAAAGTTCACTAGCCGTTTGTCTTGGCTCCTGTACTTTTGTTGGCCCTTCTCAGTATTACCTTGCATACTTCAAACATAATGATAGTTCTTTTGTGTCTCCTGCATTAGATAGTGTCTCTTCTGCTAATCGGACAAAGATGGCGTCTTGGAATCACACAGATAAGTATTCTGGCACACTATAAAGCCTTTCAGATACCTGACCTTTACTATGAGCAGAAAACAAAAAAGAAAAAAAAATCACAAATATTAAGAAAACTTCATACTGACATGATATCTTAAAACACACAAATCCTCACCATTCCTGTGTCCAGTTCAGTCTGGGTGGAATAAGTCCAACACATCTGAGTTAATGGTAAACTATTAGCTCTAGATCATGTTCACAAAATGGCTTCCAAGGTATTACAGCCAAGTAAACTAAATACTCCATTAAGCAAGTAGCCAAATAACCTACTTCATGTGATATCCCAAAAAGTCCAGGTCCAACAATGTGGTAATAATCTTAAAAAAAAAAAAAAAATGGCATTTTAGCATACTAAGCAGTGTGAAATTTGGCATGTTTCAATTTGGTTTAAAGCAGACATATTGTGCCTGCTATATAGTTGTAATCTATGACACTCATGGAACATTATGTTACAATGTGGAGATTTAAATCACAATATTAATCTAAAATTATTTAATAAAAGAAACAAGTCAGCTGACTTCCATGTTAGAAAACTGCTGTGTCCAATGGGAGCCAACATCGCCATAAATGTTATCAGAGTCAGCACCTCTGATGGTTAGCTGCAGATCACACTAACGAGCAGTGTATTTTTTTTCATCTCTACCAAAATGACTACGTGATGCTGCCAAATCCTACGCGTCTCACCGATAAAGAAAATAGAATTGGAGAATGAAGTAAGTACAGAGAAGTGGACGTATACCGGGAAAGGTGAAAAGGGGAGTTGATAGTTTCTGCTCCTATTCTGGCCAAAGGAGTTTTGCCATTGAATTTGGTTGCTCAGCAAAAATAATTCACATACACTGAAAATTGAAATTAAAGAGCAAAATTATAGAGCAGTCAAGTTATCCATGAGTTTCAGAATGATGAAAAATTATGACCATGGCAATTAACAGTGTAAAACAAAAATTGTGTCTTTTGAAAAAGTTTTCAAAATGATGCATATAACAGGAATCTCTCTATCTATCTCTCTATCTATCTATCTATCTATCTAGATACATACATATGCAGTAAAAGTCAATAAGCAAGGGTCACACAAAATTACCGTAATTAATTTTATAACTTAATCTTAAATGTCCTGTAAACGATTTTTTTCCATGTATTTGTCTTGCCCCACTACATATATATTGTATAAGCAGCTCTTGAGATCAAAGTAAGTCTGCTGTGTACTGTCTGTGTCTAATTATAAACCCTTTTATTGTCCAATAATCAGGAAGTTTACTGTTAGTATACTAATTGTTAGCTTTAACGTCACGCCAAATCTCCGCACTGGTCTCTGAGAGATTTGAAAAAACTCATCATGGTGAATAATTAGGATGTTTGCAATGCATAAGGTAAGTGAGGAATAACTTTGGACCACTGCAAACCATTCTAAATGAACTAGTTTTGTTTTTAAGACAAAAAAAATACTGGTACAGCAACTTCAAAGCTGCAAAATGCTGCTTCTGTCACAGAGCACGGGGGAGGGCAAGGAGAGGTTTGTGGAGGTTTGGGTTCAACGCTGACATGTTATTGTTTCTAAAGTGTGGGAGGTCTGTCCATCTTTCCCTGGTAATAACGGTCACCTTCTTATAATAGTCTGCCATTTAGAGTGGACATTTAGACAATGTTTGGACTATACATTTAAAAGAGAGAGAGAGAGAGAGAGAGAGAGAGTGTATGTGTGTGTGTGTGTGCGTGTGTGTGCATGTGTGCGTGTGTTTGTGGACCAAGGCAAAGTGGACCAAGAGTTGAGCAGCTGGATGGACCAAAATACTCAAGAGGTTGACACACATATGCAAAACTGTTTCAGACAGTTGTTAAAAGAGGAGGTATTACACTTATATGGGGTATTAACTGCTAACACAAAACATATTTAGATCACCATGTTACTGTTTGTTGTTTTGAAAATGCTATATTTTTGCTATATAAGTTTCTCTTTTGTTTTTGAAGCTTTGAGTCCCCCTTCCCTTTGCTCTCTGCGCTAAGTCACTCGCACTTCAGAGCGCTATTACAACACAATCAGGTTGCATCCTGCTAATGAAACTACAGCACATCACATTGGCTTTGTGAAGTTGTGTGTGTATTGTTTTGTATCCTGTTTTTGTATATTTATATAAAATTGTCACGTGGGAGCATGTTGTGTAGGCTTGAGGGCGAAGCCTTGTACCAGGCACTTGTACTACAGTACAAGTGCCTGGGAAAGATTGTTAGATTACTCAAACATGCATGGATGACATCTAAAACCTCTTCAGGCATGTTTTTGACAACATGTTAGAAAGCCCACGAACAAAGTGTTTTCTGTGTGAGGGAAGAACGGCAACATATGCAGGGTTAAACATGTGAATGAAACAAAACACAACTCTGGCTATGTTTGTGATGAGGAAACAACGTTACAAAATATATCAGAAAATAGTGTAATATGAGCCCTTTAAACATAATGCTCCAAAGTGTTGACAGTAAAATATCAGTTTTATTTCATCGAGCACCACAAATCCTGCACACATTAGTGAACTTTAGAAACAAGCTGGAACTTGACTAGTATTACTTGTTGCCAAATATAATAAACATAAATAAGCACCATCTGTCTGCTCTATCTTTCAGATGTCCAAATTTATGTTTTTATTTTGCTGTTCTATTAAAATGATTGTGCCGCAACTCACTCCTGGAGGGGTCTGTTTGCAAAGAATAACAGTACAGTTGTGTTAGTTCCATGCACAAGTCCAGAGTTAGACTGATGTTAATGTGTGTTTGGAATAAGGGCGCAAGCACGAAGCCACGACCCCCTGTTGATACTTTACAGTGACATCACGCTGAGGGTGCTCTGCCTGTATGCCTATGGCGGAATGTTCAGCAATTACCATGGTGACACAATGCACACACAGTCAGCCTGTGATCAATACGACCATTCATGGTCGTGTTTGCTGCTTAGGCGATTTTCAACAAAAAGGTGAGAGTGACCAACTGAAAAACTGTTGGCTAATGCTAGCTACCTTGTGACTGTAATGTTATTTGAGAGCAACTAATTTAACAGCACAAATCATAAGTCATTTTTTATGGTCAGAGTGTGTTGAAACAAACCTCAGATTAAAGTCTAATTTGAGTAGCAGAGCTTCAGACAGAGCAGTGCCCCCAGTTGGCATTACACCCCCAGGGAATGCTGATGACATCAGCTGCAAAGCAGCATTAGGTGGTTTTCAGATTTTAGAATGTGATGATGTCAAACTCCTAGATGGGGAAAAGAGCTAATTTTTGCCATTGATTACATTGCACTTTGCTATTAAATATCTAAAAGGTAAAAGTACCAATGCTGAACCTGATTGTTTCTTTTAGTGACTACACCAAAGAACTCACTGTATTACAACAGAAATCTGCATTTTAAAGGACCCATATTACACAATTTTCTGAGCTATGTTATAATGTTTCCTCATTACAAACATAACTGGAGTTGTTTTGTTTCATTCACACATGTTTAACACACAAACCCTGCATATTAAGTCTGAGTTTTTGTGTCAAACTGAAAACACTCTGTTCCACCTTGTGATATCATGTGGTAATACACTAAGTGCTCCACTGTGTTTTTAAACTCCATACACCTTCACTAGAATCATTTGGATAATTTCAATCATGGAATTGCCAATCTCTACTGAACTAAAGGTAAAAGGTAGTTTTCATGCTTCACACTTCATGGGATGACAAGTTGCAACAGAGCATTTTGAGCTTTGGAGATATAGACAGACTAAAGGATTACTCAAATATGTATGAACAATTCAAAACACAATTCCAGGTATTTTTGATGAGGTAACAACATTATAACATGGCGTAAGCTAACAAGAATCTATCTTGTGTAATATGGGACCTTTAACTATGTTCATTTTACCTGCCCTCATCTGGATGAAATATTATTGGCCTATAGAATGTTGGGATGTCATCTGAAACACAGCAATAACCAAAGCACTTCTGTGCTCTGCCTAATCGCTGTTATATCAGGGAGATAATGCTGTATGAGTTAACAGCGCTAAGGCTAATGTTCATGTGGCAGTTCAAAGACGCTAAGTTAAAGAGAGAAAGAGAGAGGGGTAAGGAGTAGGGAGAGAGGGAGGGGGGATGAGAGAGAGAATGAGTTTAAGAGAGAGAAGGGGGGAGAGAGAGAAGAGAGGGAGGATGAGACAAAGAGAGAGGGGATTCAGGGAAGAGGGGAGAGATAGGGGAGGAGAGACAAAGGGGAGAGAGAAGGGGAAGCTTGAGGAAAAGAGGAGAGCGACCAGAAGTGAGAAAGAACAAAGAGAAGAGGAGAGAGAGAAGGATAGAGAGAATGAAGAGTGAGAGAGAAAGAGAGAGAGAAGGGGGAGGAGAAAGAGAAGAGGGGAGAGATAGATGAAGAGAAAGAGAGAGAAGGATAGAGAGACTGAATGGTGAGAGAGAGAAAGAGAGGGAGAAGGGGGAGGAGAAAGAAAAGAGGAGAGAGATAGAAAGAAGACAAGAGAGAGCAATAAGGATAGAGAAATTGAATTGGAAGAAAAAGGGGGAGAGATAGAAAGACAGAAAAAAGAGAAAGTGAGAGCAAAGAATACAAAGCCTAAAGGGGGAGAAAAATGGGGAGAAGGAGGAAGAGAAAGAAAAGAGGGGATAGATAGGAAGAAGAGAAAGTGAGAGAAGGAAGGATAGACAGACTGAAGAGTGAGGGATAAGGGGAAAAAGAGTAGAGAGAGACAAATGAAGAAAAAGAATAAAAGAGAGAGACTGAGGGGTGAGATAGATAAGAAAAAGTAAAGAGAGGGAGGAAGGAGAGAGTGAGGGGAGATAAGGGAGAGGAGTGGTCAGAAATAAAGGAAGAGAAAGAGAGGAGAGTAAAGAAGCAGGAGAGAAGGGGGCAGGGATAGGAAAAAATAGAGACGAGCGCGAGGAGGAAGCCAAGCAGCGAACACAAACCACCTGATGCGGAGCACGAGCCGGAACGCTTCATGCAAAAGAGAGCCGATAAGAGCCGGAAAAAACATGGATCCTCAGACACGGGGGAGAAGGACCGGGAGGGAGGGGGAGGGGGGGTGTTTACAAGTTCCCCCCCCACACACACACACACATGTCCCAGGAGCGCACGTCCCTGGACCACACACAGCGACAGATAAGGCTGTTTGGTGATGGTGCAGCAATATCATATCACCATTGTGTACAGGAGACAGGGAGGAGAGGAGGACACAGTAAACTCAGCTCTGGAGAAAGAGACCTACGAAAAAAACAAAAGAAGTCAAATGATAAAGCATGGCATTGTTGTGCAGTAGCATGTTGAATCTAAAGTGACTTCTTATTGATGCTATGGATCAGACCTGGACAACTGAGAGACTACACAGACTTCTTATTGATGGTTTTCAGAGTCTAGATTCTGTGATGATGTCATACTCTCAAATGGAGGCAAGAGCCACATTGTACTTTGCCCCCATCAAAACCTGGAGTTGAATTTTTTTGTATTCATGCTTGTTTGATGAATCCTTGTTTAGTAAGTCTGCCTCTTCTAAGCCCCATAAAACGATTTATGGGGCTTAGCAATTTTGAAATTCCCAGTTTTGTGACATCACAGGTAAAAGTCCAGGAGTCTTCTGCGCCGTTTTTAATTCCATAAATCAAAATCTGCTGTCAAATCACATGCATTGCCACTGTATACTTCTGTTAGCATATCAGAAAAAGTTGCAATTAGCTAGTTTCTTGAATAATAATTCCACCTACTGCCAGTAAATGGAATGCTAACCATACTTCCCGTATTGGAGAGCACCTCTAAAAACAAGGTGTCTGCTGTCTGAAAGAAGACATTATTTAGATAAAGAGATAAATGCTCTTTATGCATGCATTCTATGGTAAGGGCTGAAAAAAATGAGACAGTAAAATATAGTCTATTCATTTTACATAACATTTACTCAGATAATAACTAATACAAAATCTACGGATAGGGTCAACTTTTACTGTCCAATGAGGCACCTTGTTAGTAAGAATCAACTGCCAGACACTATCCCAGACAGTTGTTTCTGTCACAGTGGCAGAAAGGACTGTGTGGGCGGAGCTAAAAGTTCAAACTAAAACATGTTTCTGACTCATGGTTTGAAATCAGGTACAGGCTCTTCAAGTTGTTTCACACACGCTTTTAAACCATGCTTTTAAACAACTACACCTTAGTGTGGATATTTCATGTAAAAAGTTTTGACAAAAGTGCTTCAAGATATCAGAAGGTGCGCACTTAATGGCTTTTAACTGTTTTAACTGTTATAATGTTTAAATGTACACTGTGTAACTTTTTTGAGGGAGGGTCCAATACTCAGAAGAAGTTGTATTTTGAGTGATTCATGAATGTTTGAGTCATGTTTGTTATTCTCCATTTGAGGCTCCATTCTTCTTTGGCTTCCTGTTTTCACCCCTATTTTGCTGGATTTCAGTAACTTCTGATTAGATAAGTTATCAGGTTATCTGGTATTTGAGACCCAGTGAGAGGAATACAATGTGTTATTATTTCAATAGAGTTGGGCATGTTAAAAAGGAAGGAGGGGCATGTTATTGTTGTGTTAATGTATCAATTTATTATGAGACACAAAGGTGACTGAAAAGAGCATCTACCTATCTATCCACCTATCCTTTTATTTATATTTATCTGTCTATCTATCTATGTATCTATCAGCCTATGGTCTATCAATGGTAGAAAAAGTACTTGATTTTGTTACTTAAGTAAAAGTACAGATACCAGGGCAAAAATAAAAACAAAACAACAAAACAAGTAGTAAGTATAAGTACAAGTAAAAGTATTAAAGTACCCATTTTAATATATACTTGAAGAGTAAAAATGTAAATTATTTTGTGCAGATTTTTAGATCGAATAAAACTTCTGTATATTTTGTTTGCTCAAAACTATGAACGTGCTAAAAATAACCCCCTCAGCTTTTTCAGCAGGTCTCAAACAATAATGAAAAATTTCAGTCATGTTCAAAAACACAGTGGAGTAGAAACTACAGATACCTGCTCTCAAATGTAGTGAAGTAAAAAGTATCCACTTTCTTAAGTACACATTTTAGGTATTAGTACTTTACTTAAGTACAGTACTTTACTACTTTTACTTTGTTACATTCTGCCACTGCTATGTATCTATCTATCTCATCTATTTATCTAATATTTATTATGTTATGTTAATGCAAAACTGGATCAAAGGCCCTGCTTTTATATGCTTTTTTTATCCAAAAGGTAGCTCACTGAAATCGTAAAACCAAAAGGGAAGATAAAGAAACAATTAAATAATTGTGCAACATTTATCTATCAATCAAAGACATTTAGTAAACAGTGAGAACAGAACCAGGACTGAACAAGGACTGAACAAGGACTGAAACAAGAGGACTGATAGTGATTCCAGGACTAAACCAAGACTAAACCAGGACTTCTAGTAGCAGCAGACTACACAGGAGAGCGACATGATGACTTTGGGTTTGACCAGGTTGCAGCTCTAATGAAATAACATTCCAATCCTACTATCTGACCTGCATTAAGTAATCGATCGCGGTAATAACCCAAATATATATTTTTCTGCCTTGTCGGCACAGCCTTGTACCTCTTCAGAAATTATGTGTATAAATGTTTGGAAGTCCATTCTGAGTGTCTCCTCCTCTCCTCTGTCCTCTGTCCTTGCTGCTGTGCTGGTGTGGGACCGGGCTCTCCGTGGATGCCCTGTCCTCCGGCTCAGTCCTCCAGTACCGACTTCAGCAGAGGAGAAGCAGAGAGGCTCAGGCAGAGGAGGGAAGCATGCCTTGTGAGTAACACCATTTTAAAGCCAATGTGATTTGTCATTTGTATGCTTCTGTGCCATCCAAATAGTGTCATTAAAGGTGCACTTTGTCAATTTTTCTGGTCGAGGCTTTGTCACCTGTTTGTCTCCATGGAAATGTTATAACTTTTTCTGAAATGTTCCACAGTATAGCATTAAAGGTCCCATATTACACTGTTTTCTCAAGTTGTAATATTGTTTCCTCATGCATATTTAGGCGTCTTTTCTCAAACAGAAAGCTCTCTTTTCCACCTTGTGATGTCATGTGGTAATACAGGAAGTGCTCCACTGTGTTTTTAAACTCTATATACCTTTACTAGAATAATTTGAATATTTCAGCTCATACAGGAAGTGCTCCACTGTGTTTTTAAACTCTATATACCTTTACTAGAATAATTTGGATAATTTCAGCTCTGCAATCTCTGTTGAACTAAAGGTAAAAGGTAGCTGTTAACTTGAAAACAACAGCTTAATGACATCACAAGGTGGAACAGAGCATTTGAGCTTTGAAGATGTAGACAGACTAATAAATGATTACTCAAACATGTGTGAATGAAACAAAGCACAACCCCGGGTATGTTTTTGAGGAGATGACATTATTATAACATGACTTAAAGCTCACAAGAGTCAGGTTTGTGCAATATAGGACCTTTAAACTTATTTATCTTGAATGTATTATAATTATCCAAGTTACCCTTAAATTTTAGAATTGGTTTTAAAGTGCTTTTACAGACTTATAAAGCCCTAAATGGGCAAGGCCCTGCCTACATCTCCAATTCCGTGGTCAACTACAAACCAAACAGAACAATGGGGTCCTCTCCTGCCTGTTTGTTGGAAGTCCATGCCCCACAGCTCTGGAATGCATTACCTCAATATCAGAAGTGCTAGCTCGCTCAGCATTT
The DNA here is from genome assembly GCA_000787095.1 of Periophthalmodon schlosseri. NCBI lineage: Eukaryota > Metazoa > Chordata > Actinopteri > Gobiiformes > Gobiidae > Periophthalmodon > Periophthalmodon schlosseri. Next base: position 18,915 of record KN483485.1, on the reverse strand, counting down.
TTAAAACAAACCCTTTTTTACTTTAACCTTTAGCTTTTAGTTAATGAGATTACTGTACTGTGCAATTTGACATTTTATTTATTTTAACTAAATAAAATGTCAAATGTCTAACTATTTTAACTAATTACAGGTGCTTTGAAAAACAAGCATTCTTACTGTGAGTGGGGTCGCCTCGCCACAGATCTGGCCTGTAACTTGGCCTGGTGGCGTCACCTGCTTGTCTCCATGGAGATAGATATGTTTAAGAATGTGGAACATTCAAGGGAAAGCAATAACATCTCCATGGAGACATGCAGGTGATGGACCCTCTACTTAAAAATGTTTCATATCCAGACTGTTTCTGATCTCAAGATCCCACAGTTCAAATAAAATAAACAATTAATATCAAAATTGGCATTTTGAATTTTCTCTCTAAATTAAAGTATTCTGTATATTGAGGCTATTCCACCTTGTCAGTACCAGGTCCTACTATAGGGCAGCGGTTGCTCTAGTGCAGGGGTCGGTAGTGCAGGCTCTGGAGCCTCTGGAGCCTCTGGAGCCCCACGGCTCTGGAGCCCTTATACTGCGGCTCTGTGTGGCTTGGGAAAATAAATTATAAATATTTAATTGAATTGTGTTTTATTTGTGTTAGTTCTTTTTTAAATTGTAGTTTAAATTGGAAGATTATTGTGATCTTGAAATATTAAAATAAAATAATATTTTATTGTTTTTCATCACTCAAAATAAGCATCACACTCGCGGAAGCCGGTGTACCCGTCAAAACGCTGTGCATTTATCAAGAAATATACATTTAGAGTCCTATCAATCTTCGGATCCACATATGTATGTGAGCAGCCATGAACTATGTTAAAACAAACACCATTCACGCCTCACAGTCAACAGCTTACAGTCCAGATGAAAGTGACTTCGTACAGCCCTGATTTTCAGACGCTGTGTGCAGAGGTTCAGGACCAGAAGTCTCTGTAGCACTTCATGGATTTCATAAGCAACACACTGTAGTTGTTTAAACAAAGCGTAAAGGTAAAAAAGAAAAACAATATATACAGTGTTATCTTTATTTTAAATGTCAAAAAGTATTTGCAGCTCCCAGTGTTTTTGTGTTTTTGGGGGTTTTTTTCGTGGAAACCGGGTTCAAATGGCTCTTTGGGTGTTAAAGTTTGCCAACCCCTGCTCTAGTGCAAACTGTTGTGTCCTGAGGCAAGGCACTTCACCCACATTGTCAAATATGAATGTAGTGTGTGAGCAGGTTAGCTATGTCCATGTATATATACAGTCTATGTATGGCATATGTACTGAGAATGAATTTAAGGACAATGTGATTCATACACCACTCCCTTTTGTCTGGCTGCCGGGATATTGTTGGCATAGTATGTTAACTCACAGTCAGACAGTTCCAAATGGTTCCTCTCACTTGAGTTCTTCTGGGAAACCGCTGCGGTGACTCAAATGTCCATATCCACAGATATGGTACTACACTTATCTGGAAATATGCTGTTATTCTGAAATGTCTCTAATCTTCAAATCAGTGGTCCATTCAACAGCACCACTGGTATTTTTAAAAATAGATTGTGTGCAAGTCACAGTTCACCGTTAAGTCTTGAGAAATAGAGGTTATAATTAATGTAAGCTGATTGTGTTGTGATTGCGCTCTGAAGGGGGAGTGACTTAGCACAGAGAGGAAAGGGAGGGGGACTCATTTCCCAGCCAGTGACAGTGGAGAGAACTTTCTGCAAAGCTCTTATCCATGTAAAGGATTTTCAGTGGCGTGACATTCACACACAAGCGCATCACCTGTGTGCAAATACTACATCAGCATACTGAGGTGACAGAGAGAGGAGGAGAGGTAAAGGGAGTGAGAGGAGGTGGAAGAGAGAGAAGAAGAGAGACATAAATACAGAGAGAGGATGGGACAGGGGAGAGGGAGGAGGAGGAGGAAGAGAGAGACGGGGACAGAGAGAGAGGATGAGAGATGGGAGAGGGTTGGAGAGCAAGAGAGAGGAGGAGGAGAGATGAGAGAGAGGGAGGAGAGAAGAGGCGGACTAAGGAAAAAAATAAGGGGAAAGGAAGGGAGGAGAGAGAGAGGAAAAGGAAAGAGGCATAGAGAATGAGTGGAGAGAAAGGAGATAGAGAGAGACAGAGACAGAGAGAGAGGGTGACAGAAGAGAGTGAGAGAGTGAGACAAATGAGAGGAACAAAGAGGAGGAGGAGAGAGAGGGGAAAGAGACAGTGGAAAGGAGCAGAGATGAGGAACAGAGTCAGAGGAAGGAGAACAGAGAAGAGAGAGGGAGAGAAGAGAGGGAGAAAGAGAAAGAGAGCGGGAGGGGGGGCAGTGAGACCGACTGGACCAAGTTGTTGTTTCCCTACCCCAGGATTTACAGTGTGGTCTGGTCGAGGTCAGGCTGTAACTTCTCTCTAGGTTAGCTCAGACTTCCACCACATGAGTCTGAGTGGAAGTACAGGGAGCGCTCTGGCAACAAATCACAAATCACATGCTACAAGACAAATGATATATCTACAAATACTCAAATATGAGCACAAAATAATGTTTATCAGCAAAATACATTCATTCTATGTTTGGCTACTTTAAAGGTGTACTGTGTAACTTTTCTAGTGGGGTTCAGCCATCTACTTGTCTCCATGGAGGTGTTATTGCTTTGCCTGGTATGTTCAACAGTATTATTGGGATTTCCCTATTGTTTGTTTGTAACCTGAGTACTCAATTACATTTACTTGAGTAACCTTTTTATTGTACTTCATAGAGTAGTTTTCAGACCTCATACTTTTACTCTAATATAATGTACAGTGTAACAGTACAGTACTTTTACTCTTACTTGAGTAAAAGTTGTGGTTACTCTTCCCACTGTGAGTAAATCTACAAGTGACAAAAGCTTTATGTTGACAATATGAAATGATTTGAACATTTGTGTTTCTTGCACCGCTCCTTCAGCTATAGCTCAAAGCCTGAACTCATCAGATCTCAGAAGCTAAGCAGGGCTGGGCCTGGTTAGTACTTGGATGGAAGATCACTGGGAATATCAGGTGCCACAGCGGGGCGCCAGTGGCTCTAGTGCAAACAGTTGTGTCCTTAGGCAAGGCACTTCACCCACATTGCCAAGTATGAATTTCCCCATTTTGGGACAAATAAAGGTTTGTCTTATCATATAATGCAATGTAAAGCATATTTAAGTGTTCAGAAAAGTGCTCTATAAATCCAATGAACATATGATTTAGTTTGTCTCATTCTTGTGTCTATCCTTTGAAAATACCAGATTTTGTGCATTATATAATGTTTTGTCCTTCACATTACATTAACTTGAAATTATGAATCAGATGTTCTGTCCTGACAGTTATTCCTTAAATTGTGTTTACTTGAGTAGCACTTTTCTCAAATACTTTTTTATTCTTAATTTTACTCATAATTTCTTGGACCACTACTTTGTACTTCTACTTGAGTTTTGTCCTTCAAAATACATTCACTTGAAAGTATAAATCAGATGTTATGTCCACACAGTCACTTGAGTAATGTCTTGCTCCTCTCTACTTTGTATTTGTACTTAAGTGCTATTATTTTGAAGTACAGTTTGAGTACAGTTTTTGGCTAACCACCTGTGATTGTAACTTCTCATGTTGTGAAGGCCCAGCGTCTCCACAGTTGATCCATAGAGTTGTTATTGTGAGTGTGTTTACACCAGTGCAGACAGAACAGTAAACTGAGATGTAATCAGGGGGTGGACGTGGAGCAGGTGTGCCTGAGATCAGAGCTCCGTGTTGGGTACAGGACATGAGGTAGTGGCCCCTCTGTGGCTCTGGGCTCCAGGCTCCAGGAGCAGATAAACCTGTATTGTGTGGAGAACGCAGACCAGAGCCTAGCCTGGAGCCCAGATAAGAGGAGAGAGCTGGGGGAGAGGTGGAGCTTATCGTGGTCACAGTCACTGGAGCGCATGGTAGCCACTGGGACAGACTATGGATTGTGTTGGCCAGTCAGCTCACATCCACAGGCTAAATTACAACATTGTGTGTGCAAACAGTTCTATGGCTGGACATAGCAGAAAGGGAGGGGTTGGGGCTAGGAACAACAGCAAAACGGGATGGGGCACTGTAGGGGTCCTATCATTTTGAGTGGTACTCTCAACATTTCTTGCAATGCATTTTGGGAATATAGTGGACTGCAATGGTCACTAGACTGGTCACTATCTCACTATCTAAACATCATTGGTAGAGAGGTCAGATCCACTGACTCACAGGTTGGCGGTGCGATTCCAGCTCCAACAGATGAATGGGTAGTTCCTTGATATAAAGCGCTTTGAGTGCCTTGAAGGTAAAGTGTTATATTAAAACGTGACTATTTACCAAAAAAAAATAAATAATAATAATAATAATAATAATATCATTTATGAGTTGGTGAATAAAAATTTGTTGACGGGTAAAGTGTGCGTTAACTTGTGAAATCTAATCTAGTATCTATATTCGTATCCCCATTCTGTAGAGAAAAGCCACCATCTAAACAGCTCTGTCACAGCACTACTCTCCCTCTAAAAGCTTGTGTTTACCCCTGTGGAGGAGCTCTGAGCTGAGGCCTGGTCTGGAGCACATATAGAATCTGATCTCAGCTCGCTAACCTCATGTGCTGCTTATAGACCCTGCGACGGAGCTCCGAGCTGAGGCCTGGTGCTCACGCACAGAACCTCATAGGCCTGTAAAGATAAGCCCTACGCTGCAGCTCTATCTCAGCTCTCTAACCTCATGTACTGCTTATGGGCGCTGTGATGGGGCTCGGAGCTGAGGCCTGGTCTGATGCTCACACACTGAACCTCATAGACCTGTAAAGATAAGCCACACGCTGCAGCTCTGTCTCAGCTCTCTAACCTCATGTGCTGAGACCTGGTCTGGTGCTCACACACTGAACCTCATAGGCCTGTAAAGATAAGCCCCACGCTGCAGCTCTCTGAGCTCATGTGCTGCTTATGTGCCCTGTGACGGAGCTCCGAGATGAGGCCTGGTCTGGTGCTCACACACACATAAAACCTGATAGGCCTGTAAAGATAAGCCCCACGCTGCAGCTCTGTCTCAGCTGTAATCCTGGATGGAAACATGCCCTATGCCCTTGTAAGAACCATGTATTAACTCTCCATTCTCCCGAAGACTTTGTTCTTTTACCTCTGTTTAAATGCTCTAAACTTGGCCCTCCAAAACATACCAGGACTACTTTGTTTTATTAAAGGGGCTGTACAAGATTTTTGTCATGTAATAAAGTAAAGTTTGTTCTGCCCTAGTACAGATAAATTATAAAATCAGACACTGTGTGCTGTCTGCATCTAATTATAAAGTGTTTTAATTGTTTGTGAACCAGGAAGGAATGTTGGTGCACAGTTCGCTTGCTAGTTGTAGGCTTCTGAAAGTTGTGAGAAATGCTTATAAATTCATCATAATCAACAATGAGTTCATGGCAGATGCATGAAATGTGTTTTTTTTTTTTTCATTTGTACCATAACGTCTACACAATGCTGCAGAATCCTACATGTATCATTAATTAAGAAAAAATAAATTGGAGAATGAAGAAAGCACAGAGCAGTGGCCCTGTACAGGTGGAGGTGAAAATGGGTGTTGATCGGCAATATGGCGTTTTGAAAATAAGCGATTAAAGATTGCTCAAACATTCACGAATCACTCCTAAAACAACTTTGAGAGTCTTCAACCATTACACACACACATTGTAGCCCAGTAACTCCAGCTTTATGGTGCCCTCCCTCTCTCTGCTCTTCTCCCCCCTCTTCTCCTGTGTTTATTGGATGTGGCACAGGTATAAGCCTATTGTTTGAAGCCAGCGTATACTGTTTAGAATTGTGGGGCCCGGGCAGGAGTCAGAGTGGACAGGGGCCAGCACGCGGGGACACATTTCATATACATGTGCAGAGTCTTAAATGAGAGCACAGAGCCAGAGGAGAGGCAGTATTACACCTATGTCACTGCAGAGGAGCATGTGGGTGGCCTGTATGGAGCATAGGGGCCAGTCTGGTCTATTTTTCGTACTATTTTAACAAGTTTCTTTTTATTAACAGCTTTATACACTGCCTGGCCAAAAAAAAAGGTCGCCACCTGGATTTGACTAAGCAAATAGGTAATAGGTTGCTGCAGGTGGTCAGGTCTAGGTTCAGCAACAGTATGTGCTCAAAGAAGGTCAGCTGACTACCTGAATATACTGAATGACCAGGTCATCAATGGATTTTTTCTTCCCTAATGGCACAGGCATATTCCAAGATGACAATGCCAGGATTCATCGGGCTCAAATTGTGAAAGAGTGGTTCAGGGAGCATGAGACATCATTTTCACACATGAATTGGCCACCACAGAGTCCAGACCTTAACCCCATTGAGAATCTTTGGGATGTGCTGGAGAAGGCTTTGTGCAGCCGTCAGACTCTACCATCATCAATGCAAGATCTTGGTGAAAAATTAATGCAACATTGGATGGAAATAAATCTTGTGACATCACAAAAGCTTATTGAAACAATGCCATAGCGAACGCGTGCCGTAATCAAAGCTAAAGGCGGTCCAACGAAATATTAGAGTGTGTGACCTTTTTTTTGGTGGCGACTTCTTTTTGGCCAGGAAGTGTATTTAGTAATTAATAAATGTGACCATTTACCGTTTATCAATTAGTTATCCATGGGTTTTAGAGCCAGTGGAAAGTGCTCAAAAAAAGACTCATGAATTAGTTTAATGGAGTGATTTTTGGGTAAAAACACTGCATTGTCCAGTCATTATACTAGGTGCTGGTGGTAAACTAAGGCTGTGTTCACACTTGCACATAGATCACATGGAAATTGGGACTAAACTGAGACTAAATTCAAAACTAATGGACTAGACTAGGACTAAACTGGGACTAGAACATGACCAAACCATGTCTACTATCTGGACTCAACTGGGGTCAAACCAGGACCCAACAGGGACAAGTGTGAACACAACCTAAATGTAACCTAAATGTGTCTGTTTATCGCCCTGTAGATATGTTTAAACATCTTCTACATGCTTATTAACACATACGCATGGCTTTTGGTAATGGGTTTTTAATAACAGTTATATTATTTAAGTATAGCCCGTCTAAAAACTCTAATACATAACCAATGTCTCTTAACCTCTTGTCCTTATCCCTACTTCCTACAGATAGCTGCACATTCATTTCTGGACAGGTTCAGAACGCCAACAACAAGCGCAAGTTAACTTAATCTAGTTTAGGCTTATCTTCATATTGTTGCCTTCTCCTACATGTTAAAAGTGCATACCTCTCCTCTCCATGGTTGTGGGTCAGCTCAGGTTAGATGTTCTGGCTGGATTAGAAGCGTGGAAGCGCCTCTTTGTGGACACCTGCTCTGAGTGTTGTTCTAACTGTGGAAGTGTGAGGAGAGAGCCAGGCCAGGATTACCCCAGTCCATCCTCCTGCTCTGAGCCTGAAGTACAAACGCCAACAGTGTGCTCCAATGGGAAAGGTCAGACAGGGATGCACGGTTTGAATGGTTGCAATTGGTTACGCAGGGGTTCTTGTTCTGAAAATGCATGGGATTAGCAGTTTATGTTTTAGTCTTCTCTCAAAGGTTAAAGGCATACGTGATTTTTACTGTCTTATAAATGAGAAAATCATAACTTGTTAATTTTAAATGGTTTGCAGTTGTTCAAAGTTATTCCTCACTTACCTTATGCATTCTGAGCATTCTAACTATTCACCGTAATGAGTTTATAAGCGCTTTTTTCCCCCACCAATTGTGCCATCACAGTTATGCTAACATTAGCATGCTATCATCACATTTCTTGGTTCTCCAATGAGTGATACAGACACTATACAGCAATCTTATTTTGATCCCAAGAGCTGCTTGTAAAATATATATATATACATATCTGTGCAATCAGGAAAACCTTCAACAAAACCCTTGAGTACAGGCATATTAAAGGTAGGGTATGTAGAATTTATATTTCATAAAGATGACCTGTGTGTGTCTCCATACAAGGTAAAACATGTTCAAATTTAAATCAGTCTTACAGAAAATATTTTTAATGTTGATTCATTCTTCATTTTGATTAATTACAGAAAAAATGTGGACATGATGGCCGAGTGGTTCTCAAGACAATTATCCAATCAGAAAGCAGAATGAGCCTCACATGGGTTTCTCATTTGGGTTGCCAATTCCAATGATGAAATCCGGTTGGTTTAAAGCAAACCTATTATGCAAAATTGACTTTTTTGAGCTTTTAACCATGTTATAGTTGTTTCCTTTCACCATTTACACTCTCAAAGTTGTATTTGGAGTCATCCATGCATATTAGAGCAATCTTTAATTGTTTATTTTCAAAACACCATATTGCCGATTAATACGGCAGTGTCACATAGTCATTGTCGTAGAAATGAACAAAAAAATCCACTGCTCACTAGTGTAATGTGCAGCTATTTATAGGAGGTCTTTGTTGTGATGACGACGTCAGTTCCCCATCACCTGCATTTTTCACTGTGTCGTTTTTGCTTTGCCTGGATTATTCAGTATAGTATTTCATCATGGGTTACATGATTCAAACAAGCATTGAAAAACATGCAGACCAGACTTGACCTGTCTCCATGTTGATAATTAAGTTTAATGGTTTTGAATGAATTTAGAATGCAGCGAACTCTAGATCACGCTGCCATTGACCTGTGGATCATTCCAAACCATATGACCTTTGACCTTTACCCCACTCATATGTTTAAATAAAGATCTTAGAAAATGTGTTTGTTGATCCACCCGAACCTCCAGTAAACTTCACTCTGGACCTACAGCAGTTGGATAAGGGCCCGGTCTTTTCCTCAGAACTCCTCAAACATGCACCTGGGTGGATGTGTCCATGCCAAATATGTAGTGACACTGTGGAGAAGGAATGCTGTCACTAAACAAAAAACATTTTGGTGAATTTGGATAATTCTGATTTTATTTCCTGGTTACTCAACACCTGCAAATCTTCTGACCAACTAGTATAATGTGGACAAATGAGCACAGACACAACCACAAGAACATTTAAAGGGCCCATATTACGCTATTTTTGATCTATCTTATAAAGGTGTTTCTTTATCAAAAACATATCGAGTTGTGTTTTGTTTCATTCACAGATTTAGCACACAAACCCTACATATTTAGTTTGAGTTCTTCTCACAAACAGGAAACACTTGTGATGTCATGTGATAATACCGGAAGTGCTCCACTGTGTTTTTTAAACTCCATACATGATGATTGATTGGATGATTGCAGTTCTGGAATGGCCAATCTCTACTGAACTACACTGCGTTCCAAATTATTATGCAAATGATATTTTTCTCTGATTTTGCCAAATTGTCAATATAAATGACAGTCATCATAATTTTCAACTCATCAACCTTTAGAGGACAATTTGAATGTTAGTGAACAAACCTCCCAATGATAACAGTATTTTTTCAAAAATAAAAACTTAAAATGCACTGTTCCAAATTATTATGCACAGCAGAGTTTCAAATCATTTTATTGTTGTAAAGAATTGGAAATGGTCATTTGCTTATTTTTCAATTAGAAGCATTAGCATATTACTGAAATCAAAAGCTATTTCAATCAAAACATCTTAATAGGTCAAGTTACATTCACAATTCTTGCATCCTTTCAACTTGTGAGTTTGTGGAAAGTTTTTGCTTGAATTTCTTTGCAGCATGTCAGAATAGCCTCCCAGAGCTGCTGTTTGGATGTGAACTGCCTCCTGCCCTCATAGATCTTTCGCTTGAGGATGCTCCAAAGGTTCTCAGTAGGTTTGATGTCAGAGGAGAATGGGGGCCACACCATGAGTTTCTCTTCTTTTATGCCTATAGCAGCCAATGATGCAAAGGTATTCCTTGCAGCATGAGATGGTGCATTGTCATGCATGAAGATGATTTTGCTACCGAAAGCACGGTTCTTCTTTTTGTACCATGGAAGAATGTGGTCAGTCAGAAACTTCACATACTTTACAGAGGTCATTTTCACACCTTCAGGGACCCTAAAGGGGGTAACCAGCTCTCTCCCCATGATTCCAGCCCAAAACATGACTCCGCCACCTCCTTGCTGATGTCACAGCCTTGTTGGGACATGGTAGCCGTCCACCAACCATCCACCGCTCCATCCATCTGGACCATCCAGGGTTGCACGACACTCATCAGTGAACAAGGCTGTTTGAAAATTAGTCTTCATGTATTTCTGGGCCCACTGGAGCCATTTCTGCTTGTGAGCATTGGTTAAGGGTGGCCGAATAGAAAGTTTATGCATAACTGCAAGCCTCTGGAGGATCCTATACCTTGATGTTCGCAGGACTCCAGAGGCACCAGCAGCTTCAAATATGGGTTTGCTGCTTTGTAATGGCATTTTAGCAGCTGCTCTCTTAATCCGATGTATTTGTCTGGCAGAAACCAGCAGCTTCAAATACCTGTTTGCTGCTTTGTAATGGCATTTTAGCAGCTGCTCTCTTAATCCGATGTATTTGTCTGGCAGAAACCTTCCTCATTGTGCCTTTATCTGCATGAATCCCTGCGTGCTCTGAATCAGCTACAAATCTCTTAATAGTACGATGATCACACTTAAGTTTTCGTGAAATAGCTAAGGTTTTCATACCTTGTCCAAGGTATTCAACTATTTCCCGTTTTTTGGCACTAGAGAGATCTTTTTTTTTTTCCCCCCATATTGCTTGACAATGGTGGTCTGCTTAATAATGTGGAACGCCCTTCTTAAGTAGTTTTTCCTTTAATTGGACTTACTTGGCAAACTAATTGGCACAGGTGTCTGAGATTGATTTCACTGACCCAAAGAGCCCTGAGACACAATACCATCCATGAGTTTCACTGGAAAACAAAAAAAAAAATTACCTTTATGACACTTAAACACAATTTGCATAATAATTTGGAACGCGGTGTAAAGGTAAAAGGTATCTGTTAACTTGAAAAGTACTGCTTCATGACATCACAAGGTGGAACAGAGCATTTTGAGCATTGGAAATGTCGACAGGCTAATAAACCAGGTTTACTCAAACATGTGTGAATGCAACAAAACACAGCTCCAGGTATGTTTTTGATGAGGTAACAACATTCTAACATGGCTTAAAGCTCACAAGAGTAAATTTTCTGTAATATAGGACCTTTATTTTTATATATTTTTTTAAGTTTTATTAAAATCATCAGGAGGAGAGGTTTTTCGAGGAAGGTGAAGGGTCTAGTAACTTTATGCTTTGTATGGTCATTCTGTGGAGCTGGTTGAGTAATGCGACAATCGGGCCTGAGCATTTAGCATTGTTTGGTGGATACCACTGTAATGCTTCCTCCTTAGAGGCTTAGCCTGTGACTCTCCCTTTAGATTTAGCCTGTAACCCCCCTTTAGATTTAGCCTGTAACTCTTCCTTTAGATTTAACCTGTAGCTCTCCTTTTAGATTTAGCGTGTGGCTCTCCCTTTAGATTTAGCCTGTAGCTCTCCCTTGAGATTTCTCTGTTTGCTTCACTGATGTGATGCTCAGACCATCACATGGAAGTAAACAACTGAATGTTCCGCCATTTCCCAAGCATTCAGAGAGTTGAGTAAATTATAACTGTAGGTTATGGCTTCTGTGAACCCACCCTTGTCCATGTTGTCGTGGAAACCCTGTGCCCAGGACACTCCTGAAGCAGTACTACTTGATCAGAGGAAGTGAGCGCTTCCACATTTCCTGTCATTGAAGCAGCTCACTCTAAAGATGACACAGATCAGCTTAAACACATGTGAGCAATGTGAGAAATGTGAGCTATGTAAGGACAGACTTATACTGTCACTGTGGGACCATAGACCTTTCCAGGAGTGACGTGTTTAGAATTACGACGCACACGCCCTGGTACTGATATAAACATTCTATTCTATGTTCATTTTAATATGACAGACAAATTACAATATTAGGTTTTTTTTATGTTTGTAGACAGTGGAGAAAACTAAATTTCATTGGCCTGCTATATTTTTGGTTCTTGTCCAGCATGATGTTAGACAGTAGCTCAGTGGGTGATAATAGCTCAGTTGGTAGTGTCCACTGACCTGAAGGTTGGCGGTTCAAATACCGCTACCAACGTAAACATAATTTGGTAGAGCAGTTAGATCCACTGACCCACAGGTTGGCGGTGCGATTCCAGCTCCTGCAGATGAATGCTGTTGTTGTGTCCTTGGGCAAAACACTTAACCAATCTCGCTCCCAGTGTTTGCGTACACTGGTGTATGAATGTGTGAATGGGCGAGTGGGTCCTTGATATAAAGTGCTTTGAGTGCCTTGAAGGTGGAAAAGTGCTATATAAAAAAATTTGACCATTGACCATTGACCATAGATTTAAGACATGTTTATTATGTGGTCATTAGCATGTATGCTAAATTTGGGATTAACCGCTAACGTTCATAATCTGCTCAAATTATCTTTCTAATGAGGCTCTGGAGTTACTCTCATGTGGTCTGCCCTGTTTTTTCATAGTTTATGATGCTTCGAGGCTCTTATGAAAATACATAGGAGCTAACTTCTTGAAATGTTTTTTTCATTGAATTTAACAAAATAAAATTGGGCTTAGGTCTTGAAAAAAAAAGTTTCTTGACCTTGATGTTGTTTGTGCACGTGTGTTTTCTTTTTAACTTGTTTGCAGGTCTTTGAATTTGTACGATGACTTTGTGGGTGTGACCTGCCCATAGATTGTTTGTAATCAGTGTAGATTTTCTACCCCAATACTCAAAGCAATCTTCATTTTTTCGTTTTTTGATATGTATTATTTCTTCAAAAATATACAATAGGGTCGAGCTTCAGTTTACAGAGCAAAAGTGAAAGCAAAATAGAAGCAAAAGTAAAAATATGCAGCTGTTTCTGGCAATATTTTGAACGCAAGTTTTGATTTATATGTTACAGGCAAAGTTGATAATCAGGCATCCGGAAATGACCAGGCAAAGTAGGAAATGAATCATTATTCTAAAGGCATTTAGTCAAAGTAGAGAATATTGATTCATTTCCTACTTTGCCTGGTTGTTTTAGGCATTCTATACAAAGCCTGGGGATTTAAGCGAAGTAGAGAATCTCTGGCAAAGTATAATCTACCATTTCATGGAACGCAAGCGGGATACAAATACACAACAACCCTCCAAAAGTTTAATTTAATGCTTAGCCTTACTTTAGCTTTATTTTAATTTTGATGCCTGAGTCATTGTTTTGGATATCAGGTTGCTCTCTATTATCTACATGTAATACTGGTTTTCTTGCTTTAGATTTTCTTTAGCCAACACAGCTTTCTAGAATGTAATGTCATACTCCCAGGGGGGCAAGAGCCAGTTTTTCCCATCGATTAGCTACAATGTACTTTACCATGAAATATCCAAAAGGTAAAATCACAAATGTTGAACCTGATCATTTCTATTTGTGACTACACCCTATTGCTCAGTATATTACAACAAAAATCTGCATTTGAACAATATTCATTAGGCTGCCCCCCATTAATATTATTGGCCTATTTTAACCTGAAACTCAGCAATGCCTAGGCCTGGATTATCAATTTTGCCTGTAACATGTACACTACCAGTCAAAGTTTGGACACCCCCTCTCATTCAATGTTTTTTTTTTTTTTTTTATATTTACTACTTTCTATATTTTAGATACAAACTGAAGACATCAAATATATGAAGCAAGATAGATGGAATTATGTAGCAAAGAAAAAAAGTTAAATAACTCAACTAAATTATATATTTTATATTCAAATCCTCAAAGTAGCCACCCTTTGCTTTGTCAACAGCACTGCAAACCCTTGGACATCTCTCAGTGAGCTTCATGATGAAGTCTTCTGAAATGGTTTTCACTTCACAGCTGTACCTTGTCAGGGTCAAGAAATTCAAGTCAAGTTTGGACTTATTTGTGTGTATTTGTTTTTATTACTCCAGTTTTTACTACATGTCATATGTGTCATTCATAGTTTTGATGCCTTCAGTGAGAATCTACAGTGTAAATAATCATGGAAATAAAGTGTAAATGAAAAGTGTGTCCAAACTTCTTAATGGATGAATAATGATGAATAATAGAGCATTCGAGTTATTTTGTTTGGCTCATGTAGATGTTAATACTATGCAGTGTATGGCTTGTTATACATGAGATCCAACAGACTGCTTCATTTGTACGAGATAAAGTGCTCAGATTAAGTCTTCAAAACCTTTTGCTAACATCTTCACACTCCTCTGCGGTAAAACACAATAACTCCATGTACAATATTCAGCATTTTATATAGCATGTAATGTCTTGGCCTCTGCGATACTGGGTACTAGGGTTGTCAAACGTATCAAAAATCAGATACTTTTTGATACTAAAACTAGTATCGAAACTAGATACTCATTTGCGTAACTTTAGAACTTTAGAATGATCTTGAGCTGCATTAGAACATGTATAAGACCACATAGACTAGTATACGCCCATGGACCACTATGGAACCTACCTGGACGACTGAGGCATTACACAGATATAAGGCCACATGGTAATATAAAAGAAAGCACTACAATTTAATGATGAAAATCACATTCTACTGTCTAAAGTAGTAAATAATTGTCGTATTGGAATCGGTATTGAGTATCAAGTCTATTCCTTAGTATCAAAATCAAGTTTGACATTTTAGTATCGTGACAGCACTATTGAGCACGTGCAGTAGTGGACATATGTAGAGGTCAGGGAGTTCCAGTGATGTGATTGAAACCATCACACTAAACAGGAGTCATGTACTTCCACACACTTACAGATAGCTGCTCGGGCTGGTCCAATCACAGCCTGGCACAGTATCAGAACAACCAATCAGAGTGCAGGTGGATTATAAGGGCCGTGCAGCCAGACACCTCTGCTCTGAGTGTGTGAGGTGTGAGGTGTCAAATCTAGGCAGTGGTTTTGATGACTGGAAATTAAAGGTGCAATATGTAACTTTGGAGGGTCCTACACCTGCTGGTCTCCATGGAGATGTTGTCTTTTGCCCTGTTGTTCCACAGTACGGTAGTAACCTTATAGATCTACACTGAGACAATTAGATAAGGGCACCACACCAAGTTTCAGGTCATATCTGTGGAGAGGCAAGATCGCTCACTGTAAGAATGCTTGATTTTCAAGGGATTTTTGAGCAATGAAAATACCTTATTCAATGAACGTAAGATAGACAAGGTTGGATTCCCCCTGCTGTTGAATGGTGTTTGAATGGTATACTGTGGAACAATCCAGGCAAAGCAATAACATTTCCATAGAGATGAGAAGGTAGCGGACCTGAATCTCCACCAACAGAATTCTCAGTTACAGCTGTTTGAATACACAAGTTATTAAAGAACATTTAAATCACCATGTTACCTTTTATTGTTTTGAAAATGCAATATTTGCCAAAAAACAACGTATTAAAATGCTTAGTACGTTTCAGTTTCATTTTTTATGCTCTGAGTCTCCCCTTCCTTTGCTTCCCATGCTAAGTTGCTCCCCCTTCAGAGCGCTATCACATTACAATCAGCATGCATCCCGCTAATCGAACTACTGCACATTGTATCAGGTTTGTGAAGTTGTAGTGTATTGTTTTGTATCATGCTTTTGTATGTTTATGAAAAATTGCTGTGTGGGAGCATGGATGATGTAGGTTTGTGGGGATGGAGCCTTGTACAAGAGGCGTGGGCTCATACTGCTAACTGTAAGGAGGGTTCCAATAGCGCCTGTGAGAGATCGCTAAAATACTCTAACATGCATAGATGCCACAACCTCTTCAGGCATGTTTTTGATGGGGGAACAACTTTATAACACTGTAACAAGCTCCAAAAAGTCGATTTTGCATAATACCCCCTCTTTAAAAATATATGACTATGGAGTAGACTTGGTGCAAAGTTATTACTACCACTTGCTCTGGTATTACACAATATTATGACAACACATAGATTCTTTTAGTCTCTCTCCTCACATTACTGTTTTTAATCTCTCTTTATCATTAAAACCGTCAAATTACCACACTGTGCACCTGCCTCTGCTCCTGTCAGCCGTGGCAGGGTCAGTATAAATAGCCTGCTGTAAGTGCTGTGTGCGAATAAGCAGACTTGTTCCCTGGCAGGAGCGATTCATCTTATGGACATTCTCATTTGTAATAGTGTTTTTGTGTGTTTGTGTTCCAGTGAACCATGGTAAGTTTCCGAAGCAGGAGGACTCTTACGCTTTCGAGGAGGACAGCAGCAGCGGGAGTCTGTCTCCGGAGCAACAGGTCAGCGAACCCGAGTCCCACAGCTCAACCTGCACTGCGGAGGGGAGCAGCCTGGCCAGCGCCCTTGCCAGCCCATGCCAGGTAAACACTAGTGTTGTCATGATACTAAAATTCCAAACTTGATTTTGATACTAAGGAATAGATTTGTGATGTGATGATGTCACTTGGGACTCCCTAAAAGCTTGGCATTTCATCCAGGGGCGGGACTCTATTACAGCCATGGCAACCCAGTTTTAAACTGTGTTTTCTTATTTATCAGTGATGCCAAGTAAAAAAAAAAAAAACACTTTTTGACAAGACAAAGCAAGTTTACAAATGAGAAGTGTGGAAGTTTGAGGAAGTTTATGGAAGTTTGTGGAAGTTTGAGAAAGTTTGTGGAAGCTTGAGGAAATTTGTGGAAGCTTGTGGAAGTTTAAGAAAGTTTGTGGAAATTTGAGAAAGTTTGTGGAGGTTTGAGGAAGTTGTGGAAGTTTGAGGAAGTTTCAGGAAGCTGTGGAAGTTTGAGGAAGTTGTGGAAGTCTGAGGAAGTTTGAGAAAGTTTGTGGAGGTTTGAGGAAGTTTGAGGAAATTTGTGGAGTTTTTTTCTTTATTCCTAAGTACACTTTTTGTAAGAATACTATGTAAAGTTTTATAAAAGAGATTCCAGGTAAGTATAGCACTCACTAACACCCTCACCAGCCTGCACCAGATACAACTCAGCATACTGTAGAAGTGGACTGAGTGGAGACGTCACCCATAGCATTTGGTTGCAGCCAAATGAAGCCAATCGAGGTTAACAGTTATAGTGTCTAATCTGCAACCAAGACCCAGATTTAGAAATGCATGTGTGTGTTTCATACCAACCAAAGAGCCAATCTGGAGCGAGGTTGTTGAAGTTACTCGCCTCTTCACCCTCACACCGCTTATAATTGTCAATGAAACCTGTTGCTAACCCAGTGGGAGCAACCTCGGTATAAGACGACACCTGATTGGTCAGTTATTATATCTTCATATCTTGTTTTACGAACAAAATAGCCAAAGAAAAATCCCAGGATCATGTAGAGTGCATTAATACAAACATTTTGAGGTCAGAATCACAAAGTTGTCAACAGCAATTACAGAGAGAAGGGTAACAGTTTTCCAATAGAATGTGAACTGGAGCCTGGAGTTGATACAGCCAAATCAAACCCATGCTCACTTCCTATTTGGAACTATATAGATATGTCTATCTATCTAGTCTATGCTCGCACCAGATAACTACACACTCGCCAGCCCACTCTAGAAACACAAAGTTTCACAATATGGCATTAAACTTATCTATCACCATGGACCCAAGAAGGTGGCCCCATGCATCAGGCCAGGTTACCAGTCAGATCTGTGGACAGGCGACGACGCTAACTGTTAAGTAGGCTCTGTCTCTGCATAACTCCACCTCTGTGTATAACTGTTAATGTCAGGCCTTTGAAGCACAGCTCTGGGTCATTGTTTGAGCAGGTACAACACTGTATACATGTGCTAAGATTTGTCTGAAGTGTCTATAAACACTATCCTTTGTCTGAGATCCAGGTGAAGTCACTGGGTTCAGTCTTTCTGCTTACACATAATGTACTAATACACATAATGTACAAGTATGACCAAGGGAAACTGATAAGACTCAGAGGAGGTCCATGAGCAGATTAAGCGTATGTGCATCAGGGCGAGGCTGGTATAAATCTAAAAAAAAAGTGAACCTATGTGCTCAGTGTGAGGACTGGAGTGTTCACCCGCTAAAGCTTATGAGCACCAGTCGTGTACATATTATTTAAAGGTGTACTGCGTAACTTTTTGGTGGAGTGTCTGCCACCTGTTTGTCTCCATGTAAATGTTATTGGTTGCCTGAATGTTGCCAAGAAATGTCCTCAAATTAGAGTAACATTACTTAAAAATAGTCATGTAGAAGTACAAAGTAGTGGGTCAAGAAATTATTCAAGTAAGAGTAGAAAAGTATTTGGAAAAAATTCTACTTTGAATTGCTTGAATGCACCTTGAAAAACATTAAAAATCTTACTGTGAGCTTGCCTGATCTCCACACTGGTTCTCCCTGTATTCTCTCTACAGAATATCTCTCAGTCTTGGACAGCGCCATCCAAGCCTTTTATTTCACATTGCTTTCACCTCAAATTAAAAGATTTTAGATCTTGGCTCATTGATTCTACAGAAATCCGCCATGTTTTTCAGTCCCCTGGGATATTTTTTTTTTTTTTTTTTTTTTTTTTTTTTTTTTTTTTTCTTTTTTCCTCGTAAGCAGCCACATTTGTTTTAGTAGGGACGGACCATGTGTGTCAGTAATAGACTGATCCACCACAACCAGTGGCCAGACTCACATCAGTGTGAACTACTGGAGAAGTGTGTATTCTTCTCTGGCCAGACAAACTGTGAGCAGGGTCACCTCTCCACAGATCTGATCTTGTATCTATGGATATATATGTGTTAAATGCCATACAGTGGAACATTTCAGACCAAGCAATAACACATCCATGGAGACAAGCAGATGTTATATAGTTACATAGTGCATCTTTAATCTTTAGTACAGTTTAGGTCAAAAGAAATTCAACAATTTATATCTTAGATATGTGTGGTATGCTTTTATTTGTCCAGGGACAGTGAACAACATACATTAATGTTAACATTAACATTATTTATATATA
>KN483484.1:33057-45367 GCA_000787095.1 Periophthalmodon schlosseri | reverse complement strand
GCCCTGATCTCAGTCCTCTTGAAAATTTATGGGCAGACGTTACACCAGTTCTGTCAGGAGGAATGGGCCAAAATTCCTACCAACTATTATCAGAAGCTTGTGGAAGGAAATCCAAAACATCTGACCCAAGTCCTACAGTATAAATTCAATGGTACCAAATACTAATGAAATGTATGTAAACTTCTGACTTTGAAGAAAGTCATGAAAAATTGTCTAAAAAAAATCTTTCTCTCATTATTCTGGCATTTAGCAAATAGAAATAATTGTGTTAATCCTAATTGACCTAGAACAGGAAAAGTTTAGTCTGATTTCATGTCATGACAGTGAGAAAAAAAAAACATGTGTCTTTTTGTATAGTGTATGTAAACTTCTGGTTTCTGTATTTGAGGTATGTGTTATTTATTTTGAAGCAACAATACACTTATAGTCGAGTTGAAGTAGCCATTACTTTAACTCAAGTACAAAAGCCAATTTCTACTTCAGTAACTTCATCTTTGAATATTCATAACTATTTTCCATTTTACTTTTTAATTTTTTTTGTACATTTTAACATGAGGTAGCCCATAATTTTACTCAAATAAGTACATGACTATTGCAAAATAAAGACACCAGGACCATGTAGAGCGCGTTAATATGAACATTTTAAGGCCACAGTGACGAGCCTGAAAGCTGCAGTTAGAGCCATTTGGAACGCGGCGGCTAGCGGGTTAGCTGTGCCCATTTATATATACAGTCTTATGATTAAAGCACTGAAATAACTGATATTTGAGACATTTACAAACAGGGAACAGGCTTTTTACGTTCACAGGTGAGACGTTTCAGTTTGTCGCCGTGGTAACAGCACATTAATCAACTTTGAGCCGTGCAGTGTGCAGCTTTAACGCGCTTCGTGAAGGAACATTAAAACTGCAGAACACATGGCTCCTTGTTTACTGCTTACTAAACCATTGGTATAATAATTTATATTTCAGTAACTTTAAGATCACATTTTAATAATCTTAAACATTACATTTTAATGCATCTAAGGAATATTATTTTGAAACAACAATGCACTTATCTGAGTAAAACTATTGGCTGCTGAGTCCTCAACTATAAAACCATGACAAAAGCTCCACACTGAGGCAAAAACTCATTTAATTAATAATTTGGTTTGTGTCTTGTACCTTATATTAGATCTTTTTTTATAATCTAAAATTATCTGTCTGATTGAAATCCATACAAAAACATAAGTCAGAATTAAACCAAAAAGTTACTCAGCTCTTAAATAGCTTTTACTTTAGTTTTTCATTTTTGCATAACAACATTACTTCAAGTTTCACTGGTCATTGTCATTATAACCTGTAAAAACAACATAATGTAATTTCCTCTCCCTCTACAAAGTAAACCGAAACAATTCAAATGTATATATGTGTTATATGGGTTCATTTACCACCTGCTGTAAACACATTTCCTTTGCGATAATAATAAAGTTGACAGTTATTCAAAGTAATTATTTAAAAGAAACTGATCTTGGTAAATGTTGGCTAAAATGTGTTCTTCAAAAACCTCAACCTTCGCAGCATAGATCCCTCAAAAGCCTAAAAAAAACAGCTCAAAACTCAACTTTCCCAGCGTAGATCCATCAAAACATCTCAAAAAGCAGCTCAAACCTCAACTTTTTCAGTGTAAACCCTCAAAACGCTCAAAAAACAGCTCAACTTTTCCATCCTAGATCCTCAAAACACTCAAAAAACAGCTCAAAACTCCACTTTCCCAATGTAAATCCTTCAAAAACTTCAAAAAACAGCTCAAAACTCAACTTTTTCAGCCTAGATCCCTGAAAACCTAAAAAAAACAACTCAAAACTCAAATTTCCCAGCACAGATCCCTCAAAAACCTCAAGACCTCAAACCTAAAAAGCCCAAATATCGGCTGGATATATCGGCCAACAGATATCAGGTCCGTCTCCAATTATGAATCAAGTCTTCATGCTTTTTTATGGCTAATTACGGTGTAGTTATTCAACGTTCATTATCCTTAAGTGTTAGCGATACTTGTGTGAGTGGAATATAAACCGTCCTACGATGAAAACACGTACATTTTAATTTCGCTTTTTGACATTTTAAGCATCTGCTCTGCGCTCACCTCCTGGGAGTCGGGATACGCCGTGACACAGACGCTGGGGGGGTCGTGCTGAGGCCGTCGCCGTGGTAACCTCTGGTACAGCTCCTCGGTGACGAAGGGCATGACGGGAGCGAGGAGCCGCAGAGCCACCTCCAAACACGTGTACAGGGTTTGTCTGCAGGCCCGCAACGCGCCGCCGCCGTCCTCCTCCTCGCCTTTACTGAACACCGGTTTCACGCTCTCCTACGGCAGAAGGCGGGAGGTGATGAGAAGTACCGAACGCTACAGATGTAGAAGGTCGTTAGCCTTTACAAGTCCTGGAAGATCTGGACAATATTCCGATTTTCCCAACACCACATTTTGGATTTGGCATTTCGTTTCTTTTTTTTTTTTTTTTTTTTAAAGTACCTCAAGGTAAACTGAACAATATGACAAAAATTACTGATCGATCCCATTTTTTTTTGCTTTTTTTTTTTTTTATTAACAACAAATACAACTGGCTTTTTATTCTCCTGAACATTGACAATAGACTTTTATTATTATCATCATCAATTTGTTTCTGCTCTAAACCACATGCTTCTACAGACAGAGCTCTGGCTGTAGACGTCTCCATTAATAAAACACAAGCCGATCACCGGCTTAAAATTACATTAATGGCACAGCCCCGTCTGGCACAGCCCCGTCTGGCACTTCCTTCTATTTTTCTTAGCATCTAAAGGCCTTGAAAGTTGCCATGATAATAGAGCTAAACACATGTACGGCCTCAGACAGAGCCACGCAAACAGGACGCAACGGACGAGCTCATTGGTCAAAATTAATTGTTAAATAAAAAAAAAAAACACAAATCAAAATGGTGCCCAGATCTATATTTAGTTTCATTCGCTTCTGCTACATATGTTGTTTAAAATGATCTAAATAATCTGGTTGTTTAATGATATTGTACCACAAAAAACGCAGGACAAAAGAACATATTTTCTAAAAAAAATGACGCTGTTTTCTGATCTATGTTATAATGTTGTTTTCTCAGCACAAACAGACCTGGAGTTGTGTTTTGTTTCATTCACACATGTTTAACACACAAACCCTGCATATTTAGGCTGAGTTCTTCTCTCAAACAGAAAACACTCTGTTCCACCTTGTGATGTCATGTGGTGATACAGGAAGTGCTCCACTGTGTTTTTAAACTCCACACACCTTCACTAGAATCATTTGGTTAATTTCAGCCCTGGAATTGCCGATCTCTACTGAATTAAAGGTAAAATGCAGCTGTTACCTTGAAAACTACCACTTCATGACATCACAAGGTGGAACAGAGCATTTTGAGCTTGGGAGATGTAGACAGACTAATAATGAAGTGTTACTCAAACATGTGTGAATGAAACAAAACAACTCCAGGTGTGTTTTTGAGGAGGTAACGACATTAACATGAGCGTCTGCCACCTGCCTGTCTCCATGGAAATGTTGCTGCAATGTTTGAGGAACTGCTGCCTCAAATGTTCCACAATATGGCATCAAACTTATCCATCTTGCATTTTTTTTTTAAATTACAAATGTTTTAATTGATAAAGGAATAACTCAAAAAGTACATTCTTACTGTGAGCAATTCTACACAGATCTGACTTGGCATTATCTACCTGTCTCCATGGAGATTGGAAGTTTAAAGCCATACCGTGGAACATCTTTGAACGGACAAGCCGGCTGCAGACGCTCCGCCGGAAAAGTTACATGAATAAAGAACCAAAATCCTAAAGTATTTCAGAATATAAGCGTCGTTACCAGGTAGACGTCGCACAGCTCGTACAGCCAGAAGTTGTAGATCGCCGTGGTGATGGCGGGAAAGTCGTACGCTCTGAATCCCTCATCGCACAGAACGACGGCGGCGCTGAGTCTGGACAGAATCCACCGGTCCGACACGCTCTCCTGTCCGCACAGCTGCAACAGGGAAACGGGTTAAAAACAGACAAAAGGGCTCATCTTGATGCCGCTTTGAATCATTTTGAGGAATGTAAATGTATTTAAAGGTGCACTGCGTAACTTTTCTGATAAATGTCATCGTCGCATATAAACTACAAATATGTTTTATTAGAGCCTTATGCGTTTTATATGGAAATCAGCACATTCAAAGCCCCTTGTGGGTTTTTGGTAACCTTCCTTCACATTCGATTATATAAAGTATCTTATTCTGTATTTTTATCAAGTGAAAATAAATAAAAGTAAATTCAATTATAATAATAATAATAAATTTATCAGCGCCTTTCAAAACACCCAAGGACACTGAACAAAATAAAATTAGATTTAAAAAAAAACATATAAATACAATAAAACATAACAAAAACCTGTTCAGACTGTCCTACCTCTTATAACCAATCACACATCTTTTATCAATCAGTTGAGTTTTGAGTCTGGATTTGAAAAGTGGAAGAGAGTCAATCCAATGTATTTTTGTTTAAACTTTAGCCTAAAATCACAAAAGCAAGTTAAAAAATTGTTACCGTATTTTCCGGACTACAAGTTGTACTTTTTTCATAGTCTGTCCGGGGGCGCGACTTATACTCAGATGTGACTTATATGTAAAATTATTAAAATATATAATTTCACATCTTCGTTAATGTCACACTGACGACCGCGCGGGGCTCTAGGCTTGTACCAGTATCACTCCTCCTGAGTCAATTCAATGTATTTTTGTTTAAACTTTAGCCTAAAATCACAAAAGCAAGTTAAAAAATTGTTACCGTATTTTCCGGACTACAAGTTGTACTTTTTTCATAGTCTGTCCGGGGGCGCGACTTATACTCAGATGCGACTTATATGTGAAATTATTCAAATATATAATTTCACATCTTCGTTAATGTCACACTGACGACCGCGCGGGGCTCTAGGCTTGTACCAGTATCTACTCCTCCTGTACCACTGAAAATTTAAAATTTCAACATTACGGTAATTTAAAAGACACCTGAGAAAGACTGAACAAAAATGCCCCTAAAAGAAAATCGTATTCTGCCGAGTCTGATGACAGCCACACGGAAGAGGAAGCGGCGCTAGTGATTTGGAGTAAGATCGAGAGTTTGGTAAACGTGTTATCTTGTTTTTTATGCTTTAGTCTGATTAACTGTTAATATCTTACGTTAACACACCAGACACGTGTTCAGTTCACTGTCTGTGCTTTATGTAGCTGAATAAATATAAATGTGTTACGTTAGCGTGTTGTACTGATATTCAGCCTGTTGTTCCCCGTTTTATTCTAATTATTATAACTTGCCTTTAAAGATAAAATGCCAGTTCTCGGTCTCGGATTTTGTAAAATAAATTTACCCAAAAAATGCGATTTACAGTCCAGTGCGACTTTAGCCGAAAATCAAACCGTTAAATTGTCATAGATCAATAACAGATCAACCGAAGTTCACAGAAAAAGGTCCATCAACTGCTCGCCTCCATGGAGATGTGGTTGATTTGAATGTTCCACAGTATGGCATTAAAATATATCGATCTCCATGGGGGAAAGCGGGCGACACCGCCAGCCCGAGTTACGGGTTAGGTCTGTGGAGAGGCGACACAGTAGCAATATCTGTTTTCAAGGGACTTTTGAGCAATAAAAATACCTGTAACTGAATAAACGCAAGATGGATCAGTTTAATGCCATACTGTGGATCATTCATACAAAGCAATAACGTTACCATAGAGATAAGAAGGTGTCGGACCCTCCACCGGAAAAGTTACATAGTGAAACTTTAAATCATGGACGCAGATTTAGCTGTTCTTTATATAATTCCTCTTGTTTAGAGCCAGTTTTCTTCCCAAAGAGGTGCTCCGCGAAAATTATAATCTTAAATAAATCTTAAACCAATTAAAAGTTAAAAATCGCATGAATCGGGGCAAGTGACTAATTTTACCTCATTTAAGATCAACTTTACACTGATGGGAGACAGATTTTATTATTCTATACCTTTTAGCAGTTTGCATTAGTTAAATAAAAATATGAGCCAAGTTAAGGTACAATATGTAACTTTTCTGGTTTGCCACCTGCTTGTTTCCATAGCGATGGTGTTGCTTTGCCTAAAATGTTCCACTGTATAGCATTAAACATTATTATACTGCACGTGTTCAACAACAGGTTATATTACTGCTCAATAATATCTTGAAAAACATGACTTTGTATTGGAAGTGGCGTCACCTGCCTCTCCACACGCTCGTCTCCATGGAGATAGATCAGTTTAATGCCATTATACCGCGGAACATTCCAGGAGTGTTTTAATGAAGACACGCAGGTCACCAAAAGTTACACAGTGCATCTTTAAATAACCTAGGTAACATAAGCAATTATATGGAACCATGTTAAAAAAAAGATTTATTTATTTATTTTAACTAATTTAACCCTTGGCTAATATTTTCTTTAAGATCTCTAGGTATTTTAGACATTTTTGCAGTGTATCCATGTGTTACATAATAAAATCAGACATATTGTGCTTGTGTTTGCTCTATAGGTGTAATCTATGACACTGGATCATTATGTTATAATTTGTGTTTTAAATTGCAATATTCATCTAAAACGACTTAATAAAAGAAACAACTGATGAAGGTACAATTGTGCCAAAAAGTCTGAACACGTAAATGCTGATTTGTACACTGGCAAAAATATAAATATATATATTTTTTACGTTTACAAATATCGTTTTTACACTTACAAATATCGTTTTACACTTACAACTTTGTAATTTTACATACAAATCTGAAAATTACGCTTTCATGAGTTTTGAGACATTCGTTGCGCCGAGTGTCTCAAAAATATTCGTGAGCGCAACGACTGAAGACAGCAGGGGGCGGGGCCAGAGGAACCGGGGTTGCTGTGGCAACAGCTAAACTGGTTTATATACAGTAAAGGAGCAGCTGAACCAATTTCAGACAGTACGTCACCTTTAAGTGATATTATTATGATGTGCATTATTAACCTTTTAATAAGTCGTGTACCAAGGTAAACTGTGTAGATAAAGTCAGTGTGGCAACAAAAGTGTTCACAAGTTTTTCAGAAAACGATATGTTAGCATTAGCTAGCGCGTAATGCTAGTGGACATCTCCCTGACTTTTTCCTGCTCATAAGGCTAGTGTGGCATTACGGGTGGTTACAAACATCAGATGTAAAATTTTTAGCAACAACGCCACTCGAGTTACCTGGAGAGATGTTAAATTTTTAGCAACAACGCCACTCGATTCCACCTGGAGAAAGGATTCAAAGAAAGAAGCCACAACTTAGAACGAGTGTATTTTTGTTTGTCCTGATGCTGAATGATGAAGTGAACTTAAACGTATGTCATGTCGTCACATTGTTAAACTCAGTGCTCAGTGTGTAGCCTGCTCTGCTCTGTGTAAAAAAAAAAAAAAAAGAAGATATTTTTAAGTGTAAAAATTATTATTTTTTTTGCCAGTGTACAAATCAACATTTACGCGTTCAAACTTTTTGGAACAATTGTACCTTCAAACAAATCCGCTGACTTCCGCGTTAGAAAACTGTGGTGGCCAATGGGAGCTGACGTCGCCGTAAACGTCATCAAAACAAAGAGCCGTGGAGCTGTCGGCGCCCCCTGTGGATAGCTGCAGATCACACTAGCGAGCAGCGGATTTTTTTTTTTTAGCTGTACAAAAACGACTACGCAACGCTGCCGAATCCTACGAGTATCACCGATTAAGAAAATAAAATTGGAGAAGGTAGAGCGTACGTCCAGTGGGCGTCGCTGCCGAATCCTACGAGTATCACCGATTAAGAAAATAAAATTGGAGAAGGTAGAGCGTACGTCACAGTGGGCGTGTGACGGTGAAAACGGGGATCGAACGGCAAAAAGGCGCATTGAAAATAAGCGATTAAAAGATTGTTCAAACATGAATCACTCCAAAAACAACTTCAGGTGAGTGAATGTTGAGGGGAAACAATTACAACACGGTTAAAAGCTCTGAAAAGTTGATTTTGCTTTAATATGATCTTCTGAATGCTCCTCAAAATGTTGCCGGCAACAGCGAGCGAAACCATGAAGAGGGCGAGTTTGACAGGCACTTTATGCTCGAATAATCCCCAGATGAAGACTGACGTTGACTGACTGCTGTTTGAATTTAGAAATGTGGTCTCATAATATTCCGCCTTTCAGTCCCGTCTCACCTGGGCTTTTTCCGAAGGTACAAAGTTGTCTCCGAGTGTTTTCATGGCAAACTTAACGGCGTTCCACAGTTTGTTGCAGAAGTGGCGGTAACCAAGGATACGGTTCACATCCAGGTTGATGTCTCTGCCTGAGGAGCAGAAACAGAAATGAACTGTGAGCTAAATATTAATCCATGTTTATCTTGGAGGTGGAGTGAACTTATACGCAGAAGGTTGCTGGTTCAAGACTCACCCCAGTTGGTTCAATACGCCATTGTATCCTTGGGCAAGACACGAACATTTACGCAGCCAAACGGAATTTAAAGGTTCTTTCTGTGGGTGACCGTGTGTAACCATAGTAACCATATGCAGCTGTTGTTAAAAGGGGCCGCCGCATGCTTGTCTCCATGGAGCTAATTGCTTTGCCTGGAATGTTCCGCATTATGGCAGTTACCGTATTTTCCGGACTATAAGTCGCACTTTTTTCATAGTTTGTCCGGGGGTGCGACTTATACTCAGATGCGATTCATATGTGAAATATGTGGGGTTTTTTTCATTATTAAGCGTTTTTTGGTCGGTGCGACTTATACTCCGGAAAATACGGTATGTATCTCCACAGAGACGAGCACCAACAGGACAAGTTACAATGAGATCTGTGGAGAGGCGCTCCCTGTTCGTACTAAGAAAAATGCAATTAGTCTCTCTCTGACCGATTATAATGATTGTTCTCACGGTGTTTTCTCATTTTGTACATTTATTTACAAGGAAATAATAATTAAGATTCATTAAGTTCACCTTGGCTGGTGTAAGCGCAGAGGGCGAAGCGCAGAGCATCTGTTCCACACTCGGGAATCCCACTCGGATAGTCCGACTTCTGGCCCTGTTTCGCCTTCTCCACCTCCACCGGGTCCAGGTTACTGTCCATCAGCTGCGCGTGAAGACCCTGGAGAGAGAGAGAGAACGAGAGAGGGAAAAAGAGAACGAGGGGGAAAAAGAGAACAAGAGAGAGGGGGAAACGGAGAGAGTGAGAGAGAGAAAGAGAGAGAAGGAACGAGGGAGAACGAGAGGGAACGAGGGATAGAGAGAGAGAACGAGAGAGAGAAAGAGGGGGAACCAGAGAGAGCGAGATAGAGAGAGAAAGAGAGGGAACGAGAGAGAGAATGAGAGAGAGAGATAGTAAGAAAGAA
The DNA here is from genome assembly GCA_000787095.1 of Periophthalmodon schlosseri. Classification (NCBI taxonomy): domain Eukaryota; kingdom Metazoa; phylum Chordata; class Actinopteri; order Gobiiformes; family Gobiidae; genus Periophthalmodon; species Periophthalmodon schlosseri. Next base: position 35,953 of record KN483484.1, on the reverse strand, counting down.
AGAGAACGAGAGGGAACGAGAGAGAGAATGAGAGAGAGAGAACGAGAGGGAACGAGGGAGAGAGAGAACAAGAGAGAGATAGTAAGAAAGAAAGAACGAGAGGGAACGAGAGAGAGGACAAGAGAGAACGAAAGAGTGAGAAAAAGAAAAAAATGAGAGAGAAAAAGAGATGGAGAGAGAACAAGAGAGCGAGAGAATGAGAGAGAAAGAGAAAAAGAGAGAACGAGAGAGAGAGAAAAAGAGAAAGATGGAGAGACAGAACAAGAGAGCGAGAGCCAAAGAGCAAGAGAAAGAGAAAGAAAAAGAGAGAAAGAGAGATGGATAAAGAGAGAGTGACAGAGAGCGCGAGAGATGGAGTGAAAGACAGGCACAGAGACAGATAGAGAGATAGAGAGAGGGAGAAAGAGAGAGGAGGTGTGAGAGAGAGGAGTGAAACCACAGCCAAATGTTATGTTATTTAAAAATGTGTAAGTATAAGCACTTGGGCGGGAGATTGGCAAAAACAGTGTCTTAAGATTTTTGGATGTCTCTCAACTATAATCAGAATTCTGCCAAAACGATTATGTAAATGTCTTAGTTGAACCATCACACAACATGTGAATCTGCAGTTGAATTTAATTAAAGTCTAAGCCCATACGCCTCTTTACCTGCCTCAACGTCATGAGATCAACTCCCAGATCCGGTGATTCTCTGAATGCCCTCCCCGCTCGTCGCCCCCTTTTCCCCGTTATTTTCATCGAGCATTTTTACAGCTGTAATGGTTTTGTCATTAACGATGATAAATCAGAATCAGAATATTGTGAGTGAACAAAACTGACAAACTGGGAACTTGCTGTGGCGTTACGGAGCAACATAAAACAAATATTATAAGCGATGATGAAATAAAAATGAGGAGATGCGTTCAAATAAAGTTAATAAAAATGGACTCTGATGTTTAAAACTTTCAATATTATCTTGTGCACCACATTAAAGACCCATCTCCAGTTAGATGCAGCTGTTGTCAAGAGCAGACAATAGTAGTTTTTCTCCTTTCAAATCACATTAAGCGAAACTGCAATCCACTCCCAGACCTTTACTGCCCTCTAGTGGACATGTCACGGCTAATCTGCCTACAAGGCTTTAGACCAGCTGAAAATGGAGAGATTGATGGTCTCAATAAAATCTTGTTGGAGGAAAAGGGGGTTTAATAAAGCTTACATAAGAAAATGAGCCTGAGGGGAGCCGTGAGGATGTAGTGACCAAATAATCCAAATGAGAGAGGACGGACCAAGCTGGGTGTTGTCAGGCTTAAAATTGTGATTAGCCGTTTTACCTCCAGAGAAATCCCTGTAATCACATCCAGGGGGTCGATAACGTTGCCTAGGGACTTGCTCATTTTCCGCCCGTGTGCGTCTCTCACCACCGCATGCAAATACACCTACACAAAAGAGGTTTAGTTTAGCATGTGCACAGGAAAAGCAACTTAGTTTTAGTTTTATTTTAATCACACTTTACAGCTGACGTCATCGACATTCTCTGCGGGTGCGACGCTAGCTCTCGTCTGATGCTCTGTTACTCGCGTTAGACTTTAGTGTGAGCTTTGTTTTAACGCGACCTGACCACAAAGAACTGACTTGGCTAGAACTACAACAGGAGACACGATTTGTGCTGTTAAACAAGTCGCTAACACATATAATTATAGTCACAATCTAGCTAGCGTTAGCCAACAGTTTTTCAGTTAGTCATTTTCAGCGTTTTGTTAAAAATCAAACACCTAAACGGGACCGTGGACGCTTGTATTGATCACAGGCTCTTGAAAATGTGCCCTTTTAATCCCTATTGCGTTTTTTTTTTTTTTTTTCTTTTTTTGGTAGTGTTTGCTAATGTGTGCGTTGTGTCACCATGGTAACAGCTGAACGTTTGGGTTTCAGATGACATCACAACGTTCTATAGGCCAATAACATTTACCGTATTTTCCGGAGTATAAGTCGCACCAGCCAAAAAAATGCATAATAATGAAGAAAAAAAAACATATTTCACATATAAATCGCACCCCCGGCCAAACTATGAAAAAAAGTGCGACTTATAGTCCAGAAAATACGGTACTACAGATGGGGGGCAGCGATGAGCAATGAGTTCTTGGGTCTTGTCAATACTAAACATTCTCAAGTCAACATTTGTGAATTTACCTTTTGGATATTTCATGGCAAACACAATGTAATCAAAAGTAAAAACTGGCTCTTGCCCCGCCCACCTGAGAGTATGACATCCAACCACCAAAAAACTACCAATATTTTGCTAATGTATGTATTGTGTCACCATGGTAACTGCTGAACATTCCACCGTCGAAAATACAAGCCGAACACCCCCAGTGTGACGTCGCTGCAAAGTCAGAACCTAGCATAGCATTAGCCAACTGTTTTCCAGTTAGTCACAACCACTTTGTTGAAAATCAAACACCTAAGCAGGACCATGAACGCCTGGATTTAAACACATTTTCTGGAGCTTGTGAGCATTTTTTTTCCTTTTTCTTTCTTGCTAGTGTTTGCTAATGCGTGTACTGCGTCACCATGGTAACTGCTGAATATTCCACCACAGAAAACACCTGCCGAACACCCGCAGCGTGAAACATCAATGAGTGAACTGGTGGTTTTCAGGTGCCAGAACGTGATGATGTCATTCTCTCAGCTCTAACTATAACGCGATTAAAAGCTCTGAAAAGTCACATTCACGGAACAGAAACGAACCTTTCCTGAATCGCTTTAGAATGATCTTGCGCTGTATCAGAACAAGTATGAGACACACAGACGAGGACCACTATGGAACCTACTGGACGACTGAGGGATTACACAGAAATACTATTAACAGAATGTGATTTTCAACATTAAATCTTGCACTAGTTGTAAAATAGTAAAAA
>KN483484.1:8976-32960 GCA_000787095.1 Periophthalmodon schlosseri | reverse complement strand
TGATACGACAATAATAAAAACATTTAGTATCGAGTATAGTCCTTAGTAACGAAATCAATTTTGGGTATTTTTGCGTAACAGCTAATGGACAAAATTTGCCGTTAAAACGTCATAACAGGCGTGTGCCATTTTCTTCATGTGGATAGACTCACGAATTCATCCCAGTTTGTGCAAGAAGACTTTGAACTTTGTAATTGCTAATTTTTTCACCGTCGCCATGGTTACACCGGGGCGCCCCCTCCATCACAAATTGCTGTGACTTTTAGCCCCGATATTAATATGTTAAGTTTGTGAACCCAGTATCTGACAAGAAACTATGCGGTTCAATATTGGAGGATTTTCTGGATTTTACGTTTTAAAAATCTTGTTTTTCAAAAGATAAATTAGACCAACGCCGTTTCGAACATGGACTGTATAAAGAAGTGGACTAAGTGAACGTGACGTCGCCCACAGCGTTCGGCTCCAGTCAAATGAAGCTCATCGAGGTTAGAGCGGCTACAGGGGCCAGTTTGGAGCAGAATTCCCTATTTGGAATTCCGACCGCGGGTATCATAGCAACCAAAGAGCCAATCTGGAGCGAGGCTGTTGAAGGTAACGCCCCTTCCCGCCCACGCCACAAATGACGAGTCTGACAGCAGCAGTTCCAGAGAGAGAAGCCACAGTTTTCTAATGTAAAGCGAATTGGAGCCGGAGTCGACGGAGCCGGAAGCGCAGCTCATGCTCACTTCCTATTTGGAACGCTGCGGCTAGCGGGTTAGCTACGTCCGTTTATATATACAGTCGATGGTTTGGAATAGTCCATTGCTATGGCAACAGTAACATTACATCACAGGAAACCCATAGATTAGCCTTACCTCTTTAAAGGGGAGTTTTCCAGTGAGTTTGAGGCCCATCATCACCATTCGAGCCACCCAGAAAAACAAGATGTCGTGTCCCGTCTCCAGCAGAGTCCCAGGATAGAACACACTCAGGTCCTTCGACTAAACGGGAGGAAATCGATAAAAAAAATAAAATTAATGTCTAAACAAAAACTTATATTTTTGCTATTTTTATATAATTTTAATATATAACATGATGCAATTTCCCCCAAAAATGTAAATACCTAAATAAAAATAAATATGCAGTTATAGATGTTCAGGTATAAGTATTCAAACTTTTATGGATCAATTAAAAGGCGCAATGTAACTTTTCTGGTGAGAGATCTGCCACCTGCTCGTCTCCATGGAGATGTTATTGCGTTGCACATAAAGCTCCACAGCAGGGCATTAATCTTGTCAACCTTGCATTTATTCAGTTGCAGGAGAAAAACACTTGAAAAACATTTACGGTACTTTACTATGAGCTGCCGGTCATCTCCATGGAAATGCCACAGTTTAATGCCATACTGTGGAACACTCAAAAACATCAAAAACAAAAACATCGGCATGGAGATGAGCAGGTCGCCAACCTTGCCTCCAGAAAAGTTACATAGTGCACTTTATTTCAAGGAAAAGCAAAACTGGATACTTTAGATACAAAAGCAATTTAATAATCTAGTAACAAACTTCTAAACTCACACCTGCTCATGTTTTAAATGGCTTTATTTTGTTTTGTATTTGTATTGTTTCTGTATTTTGAACAGGGCACCCATGAAAAATAGTCTAAGTGCTCTCACTAGGTCTCCCTGTATGAATAAAAACAAATAAATGTTATACGGCATTAAGAAAAACCTGTATTCATTTAAATTACATTCGCTTTGTAAATAAAAATGAACCGTTTACAAAACATTCGGCAGAAAATGTCCTACAGCTTCTATTAAAAAGCATTCAAATTATCGTCTATGACCACTTATTAATATTCATTTATGCAAATACAAGGGCAGCCTGTCCTTAGACGCATTTTACCTCGTTAGGCCAACCGAAGATGGAGAAAGGAAAAATACCAGAGGAGAACCAAGTGTCCAGAACATCCTCATCTGAAAGCACAGGTCAGAAACATGTACGATTAGTAATTACACTAAATTATATTATTGACTTGGCCTCGTCCTGCGCTGCCCTGGTGTCTATTTATCCATGTGCCTTTGTTACATATGCGAAACTCATAGACTGTATATATATAAATGGACATAGCTAACCTGCCTCCGCGTTACAAATAAGAAGTGATCATGGGCACTTCTGGCTCCAATTCACTTCACATTAGAAAACTGTCACCTCTCTCTGTAACTGCTGCTGTCAGACTCGTCATTTTGGTCTTAAATGTTCGTATTAACCTGCTCTACATGATCCCGGCGTTTTTATTTTGCTTTTATTTTTTGTGTCTGTAAATCAAGATATGAACATTAACAAAGGACAAATCAGGCGCCTTCTTTCCCCGAGGTCACTCACTCTAGCGTTAGCAACAGGTTTGATTGACAGCGTTGCTACGCGCCCACCCTTTGCTAAACCAGCGGTGTGGGCGGGAAGGGGCGATACCTTCAACAGCCTCCCTCCGGATTGGCTCTTTGGTTGCTATGATACTCGCGGTCGGAATTCCAAATATGGATCCTGGGTCCAAATTTGCTCTGTAACTGCTCCGGCCTCGACGAGCTTCATTCGACTGGAGCCGAACGCTGTGGGTGACGTCACACTCGCTTAGTCCAATTCTTTACACAGTCTATGACAAAAATGCTGCCGGTGATCCCGTCTCCTGAGTGGTGGACCGGTTCTACGCTCCCCCTGGTCTCTACCTGCCAGTGCCGCCCGCGATAAAAGCGCCGCACACCTGCCCGTTTGGCGCGGCTGGATCGGAGGGAACAGCTCGCCTACGCTTGACGTGTCTCATTGTTAACGTCAAACCCTGCGTGTAGTTGCGTTTTGAGACACTAGAGGTCGCCGACAACCTACCCCATTGTAATTGCTTTGATTGGCCTTTGCAGTTTATTTGGAACCGTGTATCCCTAACACTTACTTTATAATTAAAAGAGCTACTTATTATTTATCCATTTACCATCTGGGTTGTGTTACTTCCTTTCAAACTTTCATCGCAGGAACAGTTTGTAACATATTGGGGGCTCGTCCGGGAGCAAAAACATTGACCCACTATATTGTATTTAAAACCGTACCTTGTCTGAGAGTGATTTTGTCCGCCGTCACATTGAAGCGTTTTGCTGCCTTGTCCCTGGCCTCCTCTTCACTTCTCCCACTCACCCAGTAATGCCCATCCATGTCCTGGCATAGACAAGTTTTTATCGTTTTAATAAAAGATAATAATCCGTGTTATTTGACGGAGCCTTTCAAGACACCCCAGGACAACAAAAGCGACAAACACAGCAAAACACGTTAACTGTTTAAAATTACAACGAGAATAACATGAAAAGCGCTGTACCTGATTTTTGCCGTCTTAAAACCCAAACTAGTTCATTTTAAACGGTTTGCAGTGGTCCAGAGTTATTCCTCACTCACAGAACATCCAAATTAACTAATCGCGATGAGTTTACGGGAGTTTTTCACAACACTCAGAGACCAGAGCGGAGTTTATGCGGCAATAAAACACATTATAATTAGATGCAGGCGAGACACAGTGAATTTCTATTGACATCCACAGCTGCTTTTACATTATATCTGTACTGGGGCAAATTTTGCTCAAACACAAGGGAAGAAATCAGGTACAGGGCCGTTAACAACAAGAATAATAATGCGTTGGGTTGAAGAAATTGTGGTTATAGTTGGTTAAAGAGAAAATGCGATGTTATATGGGTTAAAGTCTTAGGAACAAATATTTAAAGGTCCAATATTACACGAAATTGACTCTTGTGAGCTTTAAGTCATGTTATAATGTTGTTACCTCCTCAAAAACAGACCTGGAGTTGTGTTTTGTTATAACATAGATCAGAAAATAGTGTAATATGGGCCCTTTAAGATCGACACACTGGTAACTGCTTTTCCTTTTTTCCCCATTATGTTTGTTGGATTATCTCACCTCTCCTGGTTTTACAGATGGGTCGTTGACGGTCACAAAGTAAGCAGGGATTCTGTGACCCCACCACAGCTGTCGTGAGATGCACCAGTCTCTACAGAAGAAATAAACACGTGCTTAAACTTGCAAACGCAACTCGGCACAAAACATAAACTAGGGACGCAACAGTATGGTTTTCTGTATAGATATCGAGATGCATATCAATTCAATTTCAGTGTTTTAGGCCTCAAACTAACAAAATCAATTTATATTTATAGAGCCCTTTACAACACTCGAGGTGACCAAAGTGCTTTCCAGTCAAACCAACACAATATAAGAACATTCGAAACATTAAACAATGAAATAAAAACAAATTGTACAAAGTGTCACTGCATTGCTAAGTGTTAAAAGCCATTCTGAATAAATACGTTTTGAGCCAAAGTCTGTGATATTGTGCAAATCAGGGGGCGGTTTGTTCCAAAGTCCCAAAAAACAAATGATTCCTCTATTATTCTTATGGTAATTGTATTAAAAAAAAACTTTATTTAATAACACTGTCTCTGTGCGTGTGCATATCAGGTCCATTATGTTTACTGCTCTTTTCTAACCTGTAATAACTCACTTGAGGATTTTTATTAATCTTTTTATTATAATCCTAAACATGAAACATTGCTTTGGTGCACTGCAGCTCTGCTCGTGTTCAAGTCTCTCCATGGCCCAGCGTCAAAGAACATCTCCCACATGTTAGAGCCACATGAACCATCTCACACTCTGAGGACTTCAGGGACCTGGCTCCAGCAGGAGGCTGGTCCCTGAAGTAGCCAGAGTCAGGACTAAACCAGGACTAAACCAGGACTAAACCAGGACTAAACCAGGACTAAACCAGGACTAAACCAGGACTAAACATGGGGAATCAGTGTTTCAGTTTTCTGCAGCTAAAACCTGGAACATTCTTCCTGAAAATGTGAGACAGGCCTCTACTTTGACAATGTTTAAATCCAGGTTCCAAACGGTTCTGTTTAGCTGCATGTGACTGAAAGGGTTTTTAATTTGCACTATTCTCTTTTAATGTAATTGTATGATGATTATTTATGATTATTTATGTTTTGATTTGTTTGTATTGTGATTTCAGTGTCTTTCTTATTCTGTAAAGCTCTTTGAATTACTTTGTGGACCAATTGTGCTGTACAAATAAACTTGCCTTGCCCTGACATCATCATAAAGCCAATGCAACACAATAGTTCAGTTGTTTAGATAAATTACACTGATGCCAAGTGGTTTTCTCAATGTTCAAATGAAATACATAAAAATCAAACATATAAAAAACATTTAATTACCTGATATTGTCCATCCAGTTGAACCAGGTCTTGATGTGGTGGTCGGGGATGATTTTGAGGCGTCCTTCTCTCACAGCGTCCGCCGCCTGCTTCCCCATGTCAGCGCAGTTCACGTACCACTGCGGCTTCAGAAGAGGCTCCACGATGTCTTTGGATCGACTTAGAACACACAGAAAATAAGTTAAAAGCGTATTAACTCAAGTACATAAGTCATCATTTTGAGTTTAAATCCACTGTACCTGCAGACTGGGACGACCATGGGGTTGTCTTTGATTTCCTTAAACTGACCCCTGTCCTTCAGAGCCTGGAGAACTTCCTTCCTGGCTTCAAATCGCTTCATGCCCTGTGGAAATAGAACATATTTTTTTTAAAGTTTAGTTATTACGAAGTTGTGTTTTTGTGCAAAATGAATTGAAATACTTGAGACATATTTCAAAACTGTCCTGTCTGTTCATTTAAATATAATGTTTTATACAGAGATAAGGCCTTGAGGTAGGAATGTAAAATAAGCCTAATAACATCTTAAAAAAGGCCCATATTACACTATTTTCTGACCTCTGTTATAAAACACTCTGTTCCACCTTTATTTTAATCATTTGGGAGATTTCAGCCCCTGGAATTGCCAATCTCTACTGAACTAAAGGTAAAAAGTAGCAGTGAACCAGTGAAAACTATCGCTTCATGACATCACAAGGTGGAACAGAGCATTTTGAGCTTTGGAGATGTAGACAGAGTAATAATAAAGTGTTACTCAATCACGTGCGAACGAAACAAAACACAGCTCCAGTATGTTTTTGAGAAGGTAACAACATTCGAACTTCGCTCAAAGCTCAGAACAAGTCAATTTTGTGTAATATAGGACCTTTAAAGCTGCTCTGTGTAACTTTTTTGGTGGGTGGGGTGGGGCGGGTGGGGAGTTCGTCACCTGGCTCGTTTCCACTGTTTGGCTTGGTTTGCCTGGAATGTTCCACAGCCAGACATTAATTATGCTGCACGGAGATAATCAAGGTCAATGCCATGCTGCAGAACATTAGGCAAAGCAATAACATCTCCATGGAGACAAGCAGATGGTGAACCCTCCTCCAAAAAAGTCACATGGCGCATCTTTAAATATCACTGACTTTTACAATGTATTAAACTGTGAGCTACTTTTCCCAAATGCAATGTTTTGTTGCACCAGCACATTCAAAAGATAAATATAGCCAACATGAATGAATTAGTGCCTAATGAAAATAGAAAAAGCTCTTAGGGCATTTTTTAAAGAAACGTAAAACTCGCTGGAGGGACTGTCTCTCGGCTGGCCTGGGAACGCCTTGGGGTCCCACCGGAGGAGCTGGAGGACGTGTCTGGGGTGAGGGAAGTCCGGGAGTCCCTGCTTAGACTTCTGCCCCAGCGACCCGGCTCCGGATAAACGGAAGAAAATGGATGGATGGATCTAGAACTCGTAGGTTAAAACCTTTTGATTATCGAGTGCAACACTGGCCAGTTGATATGGGAGCTTTGGTCAATACCGATATTTCCAGGGAAGCACCAATACCAGCATCAAATATCGGCGCTGATACTGAACAATTCGCTGGATCGGGTATCGGTTCTATGACATCGATTCAGCCGATATTCTGGTTGGGTCTTTAGTTGGATGTAATGAGACTCTATACTGGCTGATTCTGGCCTAAAATGTCTCATAATATTAGAACTTTTATTCACACAAAGCTCTTCTATAGTTAGTTGAAGGACAAATAACAGTTACATAACACAACTGGATCTCTTGTGTAATAAATGAACTGTGTTGTAAGAAAATAACTGCCATTTTCCAGCCCAATACTGGTATCTGAATATCAGCTATCAGCAGATACTTAAAGCCAGTGGTGGAATACAACGAAGTACAAGTAGTAATGTACTGTACTTAAGTACAGATACCCAAGATGTGTACTTAAGTAAATTTTACAGTGGATACTTTTTACTTTTACTTTACTACATTTGAGAGCAGTATCTGTACATTCTACTCCACTATGTTTTTGAACAGGACTGAAAAGTAAAAGTATTTTTTATTATCGTCTGAGACCTGCTGAAAAGGCTGAGGGTTTATTTTTACGTTCATAGTGTGAGTAAACAAAAATAAACAAAGAAAACAGCTAGAAAAAACTAAAATTTGTGCAGAATTTTGTTCAGCAGAAACAATAATCAAAATCACTACATTTGAAGCTTTATTAGATCTAAAAATTTGCGTGAAATACTTTTACTTTTTACTCTTTAAGTAGATTTTTTCATGTGATATTTTAACTTTTACTTGAGTATTTTTCTGCTCCAGTAGCTGTACTTTCACTTAACAAAACTGAGTACTTCTTCCAACGCTGCTTAAAGCCAAAGTATCGATATCAGAACTGAAAAAGCTGATTCGACGCATCCCTAGATACCGATACTGGGCCTATCTTTCCATGTAAAGTCTAAGGCGTCTTCTTATTAATATGAGGTGAATATCATGATAATATTACACCATGACATTTGGTATTGTTCCATCTCTATGACCAAAGAGGCTGCAGTGAGAGGCAGAGTTAAGTTGTTGGGAGACAAGAGACGAGCAGAGGAGAAGGTCACATGGTAATTTGCAGAAAGAGCCAAAAGTAGCAGCGGGAAGTCTGACATTGCCAGAGAAAAACACGGAGTCTGGGTAGAATGAGAATGAGTCCCACACTGTACCAGGAAGGGAGGGGGCACGTTGATGAGCAGCCCGTTTTCATCCAAAATGTTGACGAAGGCCAGATTGTGCCTCACTCCAACCTCGTAGTCGTTGTGATCGTGAGCTGGAGTGATTTTGACAGCGCCTAAACGCCACAGAGACACAGGGAGGAGGGAATTATAAAAACGAAACTGGCTTAAAGTTCATCTGACAGGTTAGGTTACCAGATTCACCAAAAATATCTGCGTAATCCCTCAGTCGCCCAGGTCTGATCCATCGCAAAAGAAAAAGAAAATCTGTCAACTGGACAAAACCTCAGACCCAAAAGCACACAAAGAAAACAAAGAGAACAATAGGGCTAGCCAGGATGCCAATAGGTGTGAAATCACTCATTAGGGGCTTGAATGACTGAGCTAAGTAGCACAGTGCACTCTTAGCTAGGTCTACTGTGCTACCCTAACAAACAGAACCTGTAAACAGTAGATGGTTTTGAGTTTCAGTGTAGTTAGCTCCTCCCTTCAGACAGATATAAGGCAGTGTCCAGCAGTGATCTGACCACAACTGAAAAAGCGGCTTGGATGGGCAGCGAAACGTCTTCACTCCTGCAACGTTTTGTCCAGTTGATAGATTTTATTTTTCTTTTGCGATATTCACCAAAACATAGTTAAAAGGCGCGGCACCTGAGTTTTACTGCCGTCAAAACATGAAAAATAGAACTAGTTAATTTTAAACGGTTTACCGAGTACAACAGAACAAGTCTGATTAAGATGTCTGATCAACTGCCTTTGTAATAAATGTTTTAAAGTGACTTTATGGACACCCACAAACAATTATGGTTGATCCTTTTTATCCTGATAAACGATATTATAGTTTTTTTGTCCCATCCCGAGTCATAATTAAGAAAAACATGAAACATCAGATGGGCTTTAACAACCTCGCCTAGTTTAAACTTTGTCGCCAACCTGTTCCGAAGTTCATGTCAACGAAGTCGTCAAACACAATTGGCATCTTGCGTTGGCAGAACGGATGCAGGACCACTTTGCCCTTCAGGTGCTGGTACCTGGGGTCGTCTGGGTGCACGGCCACGGCGGTATCTCCGAGCATCGTCTCAATACGGGTAGTGGCGACGACGACCTCCTCGTCTGAAATGGAGGAAAGGAGGAAGATAACGAACGGCAAAATAAGCAGATTTTTATCTTCAGAATCTGCCGCCAACAAATATGAACATGAATTAGGACAGAGAATGAGAAATAATGCAAGTAATATTCAAATAACTTTACAGGACAGGCAAAAAACAGTTCAGAATCTGATTTTAAACACACAAATATGGCAGAATACTACAGTTATTGGTCTTATATTACACAAAATTGATTCGTGTGAGGCTTATAATGTTATAATGCTGTTGCCTCCTCAAAAACATATCTGGAGTTGTGTTTTGTTTCATTCACACCCGTTTTAGCAACCCTTTATTATTAGTCTGTCTACATCTCCAAACCTCAAAAAGCTCCGTTCCACCTTGTGATGTCATCAAGCTGTACATTTCAGGTTAACAGCTACGTTTAACCTTTAGTCCAGCAGAGATTGGCAATTCTAGGGCTGAAATGATCCAAATGATTATAGTGAAGGATGCATGGAGTTTAAAAACTGTAAAAACTGTATTACCAGATGACATCACAAGGTGGAACAGAGTGTTTTCTGTTTGCGAGAAGAACTCAGCCTAAATATGCAGGGTTTGTGCGTTAAACATGTGTGAATGAAACAAAACACAACCCCTGGTAGATTGGCCACTTTTACTCACTCGGTTAGATATATTTTTTGTAATTTTTAAGTGTAGTCAAAGCCAATCATAAGCTTTCATTTCAAATAGAACCTAATTTCGCTTCTGAAATTGTAAATATTGATGCTGGGCGTTTGTACTGCACCTGATCCTTCGATTTTGTAGGCGAAAGACACGAGAACTCCAAACTCCACCTTCTCCTTGTAACCGGGCACGGGCAGCAGCGTTCTGCCAGTCAGCTCCTTCTTATCCACCTACACAAAGAAAAACAACAAAAATCAGGTGTGTACATCAATAAAACTTTATTTAAAAACAGACTAACAAAGACAAAAAGGCACCAGGTTGTGTACATTGTGTATGTGCCGTCACGTTATTGGGGGGAAAAATAACTTCTATATTAACTGTCTGGCCTGGGAACCCTAACCCACCGGAGGAGCTGGAGGAAGTGTGGGAGTCCCTGTTTAGACTGCTGCCCCCTGCTGGATGGATGGGTATATATTATTTCTCTAATCTTTTACAACAAGTCCAGCCTCACAAACGTACGGCCTTTTAAAGAAACACAGAGGGTAGACTAAGACTTAATCTGGATTGAACCAGGTCTAAACTAAAATTGAAATTAGCCTAATCCCAGATTAGAGCAGCAGTATGAATAAAACTGTATGAAACTGACATCTTGAACTGCATAGGACCCTGAGTACCACCACGATTTGAAAACTACAGCATTAAGACCAATTTCATTAAATAACTGGCTTTTCAAGAAACACAGGGACTAGATTAAGACTTAATCTGGATTGAACCAGGTCTAAAATGAGACTGAAATTAGTCTAAACCCAGACTAGAGCAGGAGCATGAATAAAACTGTATGAAATTAGAAAAAAAAAAGGCTTGAGCTGCTTAAAACCCTGAGAACCACCACCATTTGAAAACTACAGCATGTGGACCAACTTCATTAAATAAGTGGCTTTTCAAGAAACTCAGGGACAAGATTAAATCTTAATCTGGATTGAACCAGGTCTAAAATTATACTGAAATTAGCCTAAACCCGGACTATAAAAAAAAAAAAAAAATAGTACCAGCACTATTTTAAAAAATCTACAGCATTTAGTCCCCGAGTTTCTTGAAAGGCCAATTATGTAATGAAGTTGGTCTTGATTAAAACATAATCCGGATTGAACAAGGTCTAAAATTATATCGAAATGAGCCGAAACCCAGACAAGAGCAGGAGCATGAATAAAACTGTATGAAACTGAAACAAAAGGCTTGAACTGCATACGATCCTGAGTCCCACCACTATTTGCGACCCACTGAAATAATCCTCCGTGACAGCGCAAATAAATAAACTACGCAGCTATTACCCGTTTACTACTGAGAAACGTCTAAGTGAGGTATTTTGGGTTTAACGTTTAATAAAACTGTCACTTACCTCAATGTCAGAGATGGCAGAGTTGAGTGTGCAGGACCAGTTCACCAGCCTCTTGCTTCTGTAGATCACTCCCTCGTCGTGCATACGGATAAATGCTTCTTGGACGGCGTAGGAAAGTTTCTAAACAAAAATAAAACGTATGAAATGACATAGTTTAAACATTTATTCATTTACTTTAACAAAACTGAATTCATGTGAAGCTTACAGGGTCCATTGTGAAGCAGGCTCTGTCCCAATCCAGAGAAGAGCCGAGTTTCTTCAGCTGGTGGTAGATTCTGTCTCCCTTCCTAAAAAGATTATCCTGAGGTCAAATGTTGGCTTTTTTATATTTATTACATAGACATTATTAGAATTTTACTTTTTAGTGCAACTCATTAACATTAATTCATGCTTTCCAAAGTGCTAAAACTTCAGAACAACCACAGACCGTTTAAAGAAGTGGACTAAGTGAGTGTGACGTCGCCCGCAGCGTTTCCCGCCCGCACCGCTGGTTTAGCACGGCGTGGGCCTGCGTGCGAATGTCCACACTATTCCCTACAGGGGGCACTATTTGGTGGTGTCCGAATCAGTGGTCACTAAACCAGTCAATATGGACCGCAATGCATCGCAAGAATCGTAAAAACGGCAGCAAACAGAGACAGAGGTGTTTAACTGGACACAACACGACTGAATGAAGCAGACAGAAGCGCTGGTTTATCACACTGTTGATCTCGATTATGAAAAAAACACTGTTAAATAAACTGTTATGGTGTAAAGTTGCTAGCGTTAGCCGCTTACCTTAGCTCGAGCTTTTAACAGAGGGAGAATTTCCATCTCAGATTTTAAAAAAATGAATAATTCAATCAGTTTACATGAGATCCATCTTGATAAAAAGTGTATGTTTATTATTAGACTTGTGCCAGTTGAATCTGATCATTATGACAGAAATCGAGTTTTATCAGCGTTTACCCTTCAGACTTTTTTTCGTTCATACCCCAGTCACGTGACCCAAACGTAGTGAGCCGCGTGTCCGAATCGCTCTGTGAATGAGGCTCTATAGAGTCCGCTAAAGAGTACAGGGCTGTGGAGTGAATGAGGGGTTTCTCGTTCACTCACTCGTTCTTCCACTTCCAGACTTCCTGTATGAAGTTTTCCCTGCCGAGGTCGTGCCGGCTCATCCCTCTCTCCCTCATCAGCTTCTTCTCCACCACCACCTGAGTCGCGATCCCGGCGTGGTCACAGCCGGGGTTCCACAAGGTCGTCTCCCCTTTCATTCTGTGCCTAAACAAAACAGGTAACACGACAACATTTAAAGGCGTACCGCGTAACTTTTCTGTTGGAAGCATCTCTGGCATCTCCTCGTCTCCGTATAGATGCCATTGCTTTACTAAGGATGTCCCACAGTACGGCATTAAATGCATCTATAGCCACGGAGACAAACGGGTAGTTGGACCCTCCACCGTGAAAGTTACAGTACACTTTTCCCATTTTTATTTGTATTATTATTAAGACACAATATATGCAGCCAAATAAAAAATAAACATGTTTTGTTTTAATGTCAACTGTTCAACGTTGTTTGTAGTAGTTTAGTTGTATCACTCTCATCACCCACCAAGGGACTATAAAAAAAATCTTTTGCGTATTTACCACAGACTGTAAAGAAGTGGACTAAGTGAGTGCGACGTCGCCCGCAACGTTCGGCTCCAGTCAAATGAAGCTCATCGAGGCCGGAGCAGTTATAGGGGCCAATTTGGAGCTGAATTCCGACCACGAGTATCATAGCAACCAAAGAGCCAATCCGGAGAGAGGCTGTCGAAGGTAACGCCCCTTCACGCCCGCACCACTGGTTTAGAAGCAACGCTGTCAATCAAACCTGTTGCTAATGCTAGCGGAGTGTCCTCGAGGATTTGTCTGTTATTAATGTTCATATCTTGATTTACAGACAAAATAGCAAAATAAAAACCCCAGGATCATGTAGAGCGGGTTAATACGAACATTTAAGACCAAAATGACGAGTCTGACAGCAGCAGTTTTCCAATAGAAAGTCAATTGTAGCCAGAGTCGATGGCTATATATACAGTCTATGGTATTTACACATTTCTAATTTGTACAAATATTGTGCATTTAACATTTTAAAATAAACAGAAATAAAATTGATAAAATAGAAATGACAGAAAGTACCATCTCGTGAGACAGTCCTGAATCGCGTTTGTCAGAGCGTGGCCCAGGTGAAGAGATCCGGTCACATTAGGCGGAGGGATACACATCATGAATATACCGCGAGGGTTTGGCTCAGAGATATCCTTCCTCTGCAGAAGAAACAGATCAACAACGATTCAATATTTGTGGAAATCAAAATTTGAGCTTTTCCATTAGAGTAATTTTCACACCCCATATTCAGGCTTGAAGAATCCTTGCTTCTCCCACCACGGATACCAGGCGGCCTCCACGTACTGCGGGCTGTAAGAGTCTGGGAGAGGACTGACAACATCTAAAAAAAGGCATATTTAGAGAGTTAGGGTAAAGTAGAAGACATCTCTCATCTCTCATTTATTTATTTACTCTAAAAACAGTTATTACAAAACAATAAAAGTTTCAATTATGACCAATGTTTACATAGTGAGCTTAAAGGTTCTTTTTGTAACTTTTCTGGTGGAGTATCCATAGACAGTATAAAGAAGTGGACTGAGTGAGCGTGACGTCGCCCACAGCGTTCGGCTCCGGGCAAACGAAGCTCATCGAGGCTAGAGCAGTTATAGCGGCCAATCTGGAGCCGAGTTCCATATTTGGAATTCCGACTGAGTATCATAGCAACCAAAGAGCCAATCTGGATGCCCCTTCCCGTCCGTACTCCTGGTTTTGCAGGGAGCGGGCGCTTAGCAACGCTGTCAATCAAACCTGTTGCCAACGCAAGAAGGCGCCTAATTGATCTGTTATTAATGTTCATATTTACGGACAAAATAGCAAAATAAAAACACATCACGTAGAGCGGGTTAATACGAACATTTCAAGACCAAAATGACGAGTCTGACGGCAGCAGTTACAGAGAGAGGGGCCACGGTTTTTCAATGAATTGGAGCCAGAAGCCGCCCATGATCACTTCCTATCTGTAACGCAGTGGCTAGCAGGTTAGCTATGTCCATTTATATAAACAGTCTATGGATCCGCAGCTTGTTTGTCTCTATGGAGATGTAATTGCTTTGGCCAGAATATTCCACAGTGTGACACTAAGTAAACTCGTCTATCTCCATAGAGGCCGGCAAATGACGACACCAGGCCAAGTTACAGGTCAGGTCTGTGGAAAGGTGTAACCCCCTCACAGCAAGTGTGACAGTCACAGTAAGTGTGATGTGCAGCTATCCATAGGGGGCGCCGACAGCTACACGGCTCTTTGTTGAGATAACGTTTACGGCGACGTCAGCTCCCATTGGACGCCGCGGTTTTCTAACGCGGAAGTCACCGGACTGGTTTCTTTTATTGCGTTGTTTTAGATGAATATTGCGATTTAAAATGTGCAAATTATAACATAATGATCCACAGAGTCATAGAATATAAATATAGAGCAGACACAAGCGCGATATGTCTTCTTTAACCAGAACCTTACAGCTGTTTATTACCTTTTTTCTCCCCAGGTTGAGTAGGGACAGAGTAAGTGATCACCCCTAGTTCTTTCTTCTCAGGTTTGGCCTTTTTCTGAACAACAAAAAAAAAGACAAAAACGTTTGAAAAATGCATAAATCACATATTTTAAACCAGAGGAGCGGCCGTACCTCTGACGGGGGCTGGGTCTTCTTCTTGGCCTCCATTTCTTTTTTCTGTTGGAATTTCTCCAACTTCTCACGTTTTTTTGCCTCCTTCTTTAACTGAGCCTCTGTCTTTGGTGGCCCTGCAAAAAAAAGAAAATCCTACAAATGAGCCATCGACTGCAGTATTCCTAAGGTTTCAAATGACTTGCAACATAATATGGTTTGCAGGGTTTAAGCAGAGACGGGGGCAGGCAAAATGACAACAGTATATTTTTTTGTGGTTGTATAGATTCAGCAGGTCGATCGCCACATTACCTTTACTGCACAACTAAACTAGTAGCTTTTGTTCTTAGCCTCTCTTAGTCTACACTCGATTTTCAAACTATGAAAGTACGATGTCAGTATTTAAATCCATTTGATCCTTAGGCCTGTCACGATCATATCAAATCTGGAAAAATATATTTTGAGCTCAGTATTTATCGTGTGTACCGTTTCTTTGCAATAACGGGGAGAGTTTTGTTATTTTTGTTGTAATGTGGAAAGATTTGAGCTGTAGAGGGTTGAAAAAGTAATGCCTGTGGTTAATTTTAATTAGAGATATTTGCCGATATTTGCACTTTGTAGCGTATCTGCTATCGGCCTTCGATCTCCAGCACAGGTCGATATTTAGCTTTGGGAGACCTGCTGCCTAAAGAGACAAACAAAGGTTTATTTGAACACTTTAATGCAAATCGATAACTGCACAAAATGTGACTAAACTGCTCTCTCATAATTTGTTTTTAAAAAAGGGCTGTTATTTTTTGAATTGCATAATTTGGGGAAAGTAATCAAAATCTGCACTACATTTCAGCCCAAAAATATTGGCAGAGCTTAGCGGCCGTCGGCTGCTCTGGATTCTAAACAATTGGTATCAGCATCGGCCATGAAAAAACCCGATCGATCTTATTATTATTTTTATTATGATGATGATTATGATGATAATTATGATGACGATTGTTAGGATTGTTATTAGGATTAGGATTATTATGATGATGATTATTATGATGCTTATTATGATTAATTCTTATGGTTCTTATGATTAGGATGATTCTTATGATTATGCGGATTATTATTATGATTATTATTATGATTATTATTTTTATCATTATTATCATTATTGCATAATTCGGCTATTTATCTGTTGCAGCTCAGGCCTTTTAATGATACTGTCTATTAAAAAATGGTTTATTAGGATTATTTTGCAGTACTGATGTTGTGTCAGTGGCATAAAGTAGTTTCAAGATCATCGTTTATCGCAATATTTCTCTGTAGGAGCTCTCTTAAGAATAGCTTCTTTCATATAGAGAAATTAAACAGGCAGACTGTGAAAGCCGTTAATTCTAGCGCTGCTCACGGTTCTTACTTTGGGGTTTGCGATCAATAAAACACGTTAATTAGATGCCGACAGCTGGCAGCAGTCTCATTTAGTCCAAAAGTAAACAATATATATTATAACAATACACTCTATCGGGGAAAAACTACATTTGCTTATTTACAAAAACAGAGTCAGGTTCCCGAACTTTAAACTCCTTTAGTTCATTCAACGACTTCTGATAGCCATGGTGTTTCTGTGCTCAGAAACCAGGGATTAATTACTTTGACTTATTTTTACGTACATGGGGTTAGGGTTGAAAGCCTAAAAATGAAGGTGAAGATTTTAATTTTAAAGGCTATATTATGCATAAAATTGACTCTTGTGAGCTTTAAGTCATGTTCTAACGCTGTTACCTCCTCAAAAACAGACCTGGAGCTGTTCATGATTCACCACATGTTTGAGTACCACTTTATTATTAGTCTCTCTACGTCTCCAAAGCTCAAAATGCTCTGTTCCACCTTGTGATGTCATGAAGTGGTAGTTTAAGTTAACAGCTCCTTTTATCTTTTGTTTAATAGAGATTGGCAATTCCAGGACTGAAATTATCCAAATGATTCTAGTGAAGGTGTGTGGAGTTTGGAGCACTTCCTGTATTACCACATGACGTCACAAGGTGGAACAGAGCGTTTTTTCGGTTTGAGAGAAAAACTCAGCCTAAATGCGCAGGGTTTGTGTGTTAAACGTGTGAATGAAACAAAACACAACTCCAGGTCTGTTTGTGACGAGGAAACAACATTATAACATAGATAGCAAAACAAAATGGCGCAATGTGGGCTCTTTAACACATTCTTCTCACCATTCGTTGCATCTCCAGTGTCGCCTGCAGGATTAGCATTAGCCGCATTAGCCGCATTAGCATTGTCTGCAGTGTTTGTCTTGAGTGTGACGGGCCCCATCTTCTCGCACAGACTGATCTTCCCCAAAACCTTCACAAACTGAGGCTGGTTTATGCAGGTCGTGAACCACCTCGTCACATTCGTCAGAACTTTACGGTCCTGTGGTTCCAGCACCTGAAAAAAAAACAAGCAGGACCGGTCATAATAAATAAACACACATAAATATCGCTGGTAACTATGGCAACTAATGATTATTTTATTAGTCGACTAGTCAAGCAATTATTTTTACTCTAAATTAATATTTTTTACTCATTTCTGACCATATAAAAAGGTTGAAATATGGTTAAATACAAAATATTTACAAATAAAATGAAACTCAGAAAGTGTTATTAGCATTTTGATTGAATAATGCCACAGTCCCTGTTATAAAAAGTTATTTTCGTGTGTTTTAGAATCTATAGTCCAGCAATAAAAAAAACAGATATTTTATGTATATCTGTTTTTGTTTATTGTTGTTTATGTGAAGCAATTTGGGCAGCTTAAGTTGTATTTTAAAAGTGCTATATAAATATTGAATTGAACTGAATAACGATCATGATTATAAAAATACAACTACGATTAAGATTACTTGAGTGGTAACAGTTAGTTGATAAATCGTTGCAGCCCTACTGGAAACACCAAGGTTTTTATATGGCCAAGTTCTTGATTATTAAAATGACTGGGATTATTTATTATTTTACTTTTTTATTTTAACTTTTTTTTAATAATCCTTTTGTCTGTTAGGTATGATTTTGTATATTTAAAATGACTGGGATTATTTATTATTTTAACTTTTTTTTTAATAATCCTTTTGTCTGTTAGGTATGATTTTGTATATATTTTTTTTTCTTTATTGTGTTTTGGTTTTTTTTGTTTCCATTAACCTTTATTTTCTTTCTCTGTATATCAGCCCATCAAAAGGGGATCTCAAGGAAAACAGGTGGGAGGTGTGGGGTTTAAAAAGGGGAAAAAATGTAATCAAACTGTAACTTGTATAACTACAGATGATAAATATTTGATTTAAAAAAAATTATCACAAAAAAATAATATTAAAATGACAGATTTTAGACATATTTTGATTTTTTTTTTTTTATTCTAAAGTTGAAGTTTAGAGCTTTTTACGAGAGTTTGTCTAGTAAATCAAGTTATTTACACTTTTATATACACAATATTTATGGATATAGTAAAATGGAATACAATTATTCAATTCAAACAATACTCACATATTTAAATGGGAGAAGAACAGCACAGGCCACTGCCATGTCGGCCAGAGTGATGCCCTCTCCCACCAAATAGGTTTTAGGCTCCAGAGCTTGGTTCAGCATTTTCAAAACACGCAACAACTCCGCACGGGAACTCTGCTGCAGCTGAGGAGGGAATAAGAACAAGTTAGTACGGGAACTTTACAATGAACCATAATATAAACTGTTATAACTAGGTCTGTCATGAAAACAAATTTTGAAATGTGATATATTGTGGAAGTAAATATAGACATTGTAAAAGAAAAAATATAAAATCTGTCAGCTGGACAAAAAGTTTTAGAGTGAAGTGGTTTGGCCGCTCATCCAAGCCTCTTCTTCAGTTCTGGTCATATTTCTGCTGGACACTGCCTTATATCTGTCTGAAGGGAGGAGCTAACTACACTGAAACTAACACACTTATTGTTTACAGTTTCTGTTTGTTGGCTCGGTCTAATGAGCTACACCAAGTGTGAACTGTGCCCGAGTCATAGTTAGCATTATATTGTTCTACATTTTAACAAGAGAGTCTGAGTCTCTCATTGGGCTTTTCCTGTATAAATAAAGTTAAATTAATAGATAACTGAACAGTGAAAAATTAACCCACTGCAAGTTTTCGTAGCAAAGCTTTCAAAATGACTGAAAGGTTTTTATTCTGCCTCTTCTCTTTTAATGTTAATTTTATGATGATTATTTATGATTATTTATGATGAAAAAGTGAGTTATTATGTTAATAACATGGCGCATTGAAGTCACCTCAGTTAAAACTGCACTAAAGTTCGTTCAATCTCAGCTGCGCCACATTTTCAGTTATTTGCTTTTGTAGAGCCTATTGTCAAAAATGCAAATGATCTGTTTACTTTATTTTCAAAGGATAGTTTGTTTTGTTATCGTCTGGGTGGCGTCTTTTATGAAACGGCGACATTGCGCAATTTATTGGACAGACTTGTTTAAACTCACACAGCGTCATTTTGGTGGCATTTTGTTTGGCATCTTTAAATCACATTTTTGTTTAAAATTTTTGACAGTATCTGTGAACTTAGTTTCCTACTCTTAATTGTGAAGGCAATGCAGCTTATTCGTTTTAAATGCTCCTGAAATTAAGTGTCGCTTGACCAGCCTGTACTGAGGTGATGTTGTAATGTGTAAGTGGGACGTCACTGAAGCCCAAGGGTGAAATGCACGGCCCGTCACTGATTTGTTGTATTGTGATTTTAATGTCTTTCTTATTCTGTAAAGCACTTTGAATTACTCTGTGTACAAATTGTGCAATACAAATAAACTTGCCTTGCCTTGCCTCAAAAGTAGTCAAATAGACCAAGTTTTGAGTTAACACAGAAACAAGCTTAGTGTTAGTTTCACTTCTAACTCCTTCAGTCAAAACAGAACATATTCAGCTCTCGGACCAGAGTTCCTTCAGAATGAACAAAGCCTCTTGCATATCCAGATGTTTCATTGTATACAACTTAGGGATGTACAGTTTCAGCTTTTTCAGTTCAGATACCGATACCAATTCTTTTAAGGATCTGCCGATACCCGATATCAACCGATACCAGTGCAGGGACTAATAGCTTTTTCTCCTTTAAACTAAATAAAATAAGACTAAACCAATCCAATTGTTTTATGTAGCTGTTAAATATCTGTCAAGTAACTACTTATGAGACTTTCTGGTTCTCTATTCAGACAACAGACTTTAAAGCAGCTCTGCTTGTTACAAGTCTCTCCATGGCCCAGCACCAAAAAACATCTCCCACATGTTAGAACCACATGAACCATCTCACACTCTGAGGACTTCAGGGACCGGCCTCCTGCTGGAGCCCAGAGTCAGGACTAAACCAGGAATAAAGCAGGACTAAAGAAGAACTAAAGCAGGACTAAACATGGGGAAGTTTTATTAAGTTTTTCAGTTTTATGCAGCTAAAACCTGGAACAGTCTTCCTTAAGATGTGAGACAGGCCTCTACTTTGACAATGTTTAAATCCAGTCTCCAGATGGTTCTGTTTAGCTGCCTGTGACTGAAAGGGTTTTTTCTGCATTCTTCTCTTTTAATGTTTTTTAATTTTATGACAATTATTCATGATTATTTATGTTTTGATTTGCTGTATTGTGATTTTAATGTCTTTCTTATTCTGTAAAGCACTTTGAATGACTCTGTGGACCAATTGTGCTGTACAAATAAACTTGCCTTGCCTGGTCCAACTACGACCAGTAAACAGTCTTATTATATGTGCAACCAGGATATTGATTAGGAAGGTGATATCCCGTCCAACAATACAAGTATAATGTCAATGATTCCCTATTTTAACAGTCCACATAATGCGTCTCACCTTTTTATCCATCCCCATAACACCGAGAAGAGGGAAGACCACCGCACACGCAACAGGAGTCAGCTCATTGTCTGCAAAGCTGAGCCACTGCCACACGAGGCTCTGCTGTTTCCCTTCTCCACCAACACGTTTACTCTGAGAAGCCAAGTACCAGGCCACAGCATTTGACCCATTCAGGACCGTGGCGCCCTCACCGGGACCCAGGACAAGGGCGGGTCTAGAGCGGGCGTTCAGGGAGGCAGGGGGGTCCTCCGTGACGATACGAGGTTTGGCAGATGGACAGAACTCTGCCGCGATCAGAGCGAGGAGACTGCGGAAGTCTTCAGGGTGATGTGAAACGTAAAGTGTCGCCATCCCTGAAGAGATAACAGTAATAAGAGTTGTTTATAGTCAGCGGGCACATTTACATGGCACCCCACTACGCACCTTTTGCACCTTTGCACATTCTGTTATTGTAAAATGTTAACAAATGGCTAGTAAAATAATAGTAAAATACCAGTCTTTTGGTAACTCCCGGTGTCGGCCTCTACATTTGCCTGGAGTCTTATGTCATGGGTTTTAACACAAATATTTTCACTTTCATTTTTGTCTTTGCAACTTTAGCTTAGGCCTATATTAATGTATTAATTTACCAGTCCTTTTTACGCATTTTGTCACGGGTTTTGTCTATAAAAAATAGACACTAACAATATAAAACAGATATAGTTTGAGACTCATGACTCTAGCCAACATGATTCTAACTTAGATGCTACTTAAACTTGTTGTTTGCTGCTGAAGGAACAAGCTCAAAACCTAAACTTGGCTATGGAATCCTACGTGTATCATTTAACATTTAAGCTGGTATTAGTAGGTTGTTAGGAGGGTTTATGTTGTTATGTTGTGCTTTGTTATTATGTTTGCATGAGCCATAAACTATATATGGAAGGTTATTGCCTAAATAGTTTCTACCTAACAAGCTGTTTTAATTACAATAGAGTACTTTCTAAAATAGAATATGTGGCGAACTGATAAACCGGCTTTAGCCACCTGTCAAGAGAGGACAAGTCAAACAAGCTACTTAGCCTTCGCTTCACGTCTCAAGAAGGCAAGTTTGAATGAGTCTGCGAAGGAAAGACTCGTCAACTTTTCTCGTCTTAAACTGCAGGATTTGTTATGGTTTTAACAGGGTAATAACTTTATAACAGTCTGAAAGGGCAGGACTTACCTCTGAATGAAAACGAGACCCGCCAGCTTTAGCAGAAAGCCGCACGCTGCCACATGAGCAAATAAAACCGAGCCCCGCCAGCTTTAGCAGAAAGCCGCACGCTGCCACATGAGCGCAAGGTCCGCCTCCTCGCGTCTGATGCAACCAAATACTTCCGGGTTTGAGGGGCGTTTCCGCTTTCTCACAAAATGACGCAAAATAACTGTAAATATATATATTTATTTTATTGTATTTATTTATTTATTATTATTAGTTTGGTTTTTTTTTACAAATAAATATGTCTAATTATAAATACCCATCATATTATAAATTATTCTCTTGACTATTTTAACTTTCACTACCCTTTGCTAAGCTAGTAAGCTAGTTTACAATACTAGCTAGACAGGATATCTTGGTGTTTTATTGTTCTTTTCCTATGTATAGTGTTATCTGTATTTTTTATTTTTTTTAAATTATTTTTTACTTTATGTGAATTATTGTTCTTTTCCTATGTATAGTGTTATCTGTATTTTTTTTTTTAATTATTTTTTATTTTTATGTGAAGCACTCTGGTCAGCTGAGGTCGTTTTAAATGTGCTATAAAT
The DNA here is from genome assembly GCA_000787095.1 of Periophthalmodon schlosseri. Taxonomy (NCBI): domain Eukaryota; kingdom Metazoa; phylum Chordata; class Actinopteri; order Gobiiformes; family Gobiidae; genus Periophthalmodon; species Periophthalmodon schlosseri. The sequence goes on along the minus strand of KN483484.1, from coordinate 10,467 downwards.
TAACTTGAATCAACTTGGAATAAAACACAGTTATATAGCTTTAAATGGGTTTATGACATTACTACCATTATCTTATCTGCTCTTATAGCCCTACCTGCTCCCTGTAAAGCACTTTCTGAACTTATCTGTGAAATGTGTACATAGCCTATTATTTCTACAGCAATTGAGCAACTAGGGAGAACCCAACTTTAGTGAAAAGACACAGCACAATATTGCCTGATGGTTTGTTCGGTTCTTTATCCAAATGCAGAAGGCAAAATGAAGGACGGTTTGTAAACAAGAATCTATTAAGACATTCATCGAGGAAGTGTTGTTCCAGAGGCATTTTGATCAGTTCATTTGCAGTCCCAACTTTGCAACAAAACAAAAAAAAAAAGTTCACTTATGTAGTCTGCTTAAAGTTTTGACACTAGGAGCAAATTTCAAATGAATCACAGTGTATTTAGCTAAGCAGGTCCTGTGTATGTCCCCTCATTTGAAGTGAAATAAGGCTGCGTTCACACTTTCACACACACCTACACACACCATGTTTCTTAGGCACATTGCTTTGACTTACACATTCATTTCCTGAACACCAGTTCTAACCTTGAAGTGCCTATATTACGCGAAATTGTTATAGAATGTTGTTACCTCATCAAAAACATACCTGGAATTGTGTTTTGTTTCATTCACACATGTTTCAGTAATCCTTTATTATTACTCTGTCTACATCTCCAAGCTAAAAATGCTCTGTTCCACCTTGTGATGTCATGAAGCGGTAGTTTTCAAGTTAACAGCTCCTTTTACCTTTTGTTCCGTACATATTAGCAACTCCAGGGCTGAAATTATCCAAATGATTCTAGTGAAGGTGTGGGGAGTTTAAAAACACAGTGGAGCACTTCCTGTATTACCACATGACATCACAAGGCGGAACAGAGTGTTATCTGTCTGAGAGAAGAACTCAGCCTACATTAAATGTGTGAATGAAACAAAACCAACTCTGGATATGTTTTTGATGAGGAAACAATATAACATAGATCAGAAAATAACACAATATGGGCCCTTCGTTACCATAGTTACTATTGTCTAACTTTAACCTATTTTAACTTTATGAACTTTAAACCATGTTGTTGGTCTAATAATAAATAAAGGATTTACGTTATTTTTGTCCCCAAATGAATGTGTGTACAGATTTTAGTCCCTACAATGTGATAAACTCCACCCACACACACGAGCACACACACACACCCACACACACACACACACCCACACACACCCACACACACCCACACACACTGCTAAACTGGGAATAAACCCGCAACTAAACCAGGACTAGACCAGGATTAACCCAGGATAAGAAGAAGATCAAACCATGACCAGGACCAAAACCAAAACAAAACCAAACCCAGATGAGTGTGAACGCAGCCCAAATTCTTACTTTATGAGACAGTAAATTATCTTTGCAACACTTTGACCCTCTCCTCAGTCCGTTTGTTCTGGAAGCACAGCAGG
>KN483483.1:5615-30689 GCA_000787095.1 Periophthalmodon schlosseri | reverse complement strand
CCTTTCTCCTCTTTATGTCTTTCTTCTCCCTCTCTCCTGTTTCTAACTCTCTCCTTTCTATGTCTCTCTCTCCCTCTCCTCTCTCTTCTTTCTCTGTCCTGTCTCTAACCCACTGTCTTTTATGTGTTTGTCTCTCCCTCTTTCTCTCCTCTATATCTCTCTTTTCTCTCTGTCCTGTCTCTAACCCACTCTCTTTTATGTGGTTGTCTCTCTCCCTCTTTCTCTCCTCTGTTTCTCTCTTTTCTCTCTGTCCTGTCTCTATCTATATTTTGTCTTCTCCCACTCGCTAACTCTCTCTCTTTTCTGTGCGTCTCTCTTTCTCTCTCTCACTCTGGGCTATGACACACCCTGAATTGAACTGAATTGATACTTTGCAGTTGATGTCATCAACATTCCCTGGGGGTGCTAACAGTAGGCACTGCTCTGCCTGAAACTCTATTAGACTTTAATCTGATCTTTATTTTAACACTATCTTTCACACATTCACAACAATAATGAGCCAAAGTCAGATCAGAAAAGGGCTGTGAACAGTGGAGCAGTGAAAAGACACTAAATTATCTTTTGAAATGACATGTGTCTTGTGATGAAAAAACACGCAGAGCTACAGCATTTGAGGAGTGTGATCTTTCATTATGATGTATTTGTAGAGAATATTATTATGAAGAAGCGTGAGTCGTGAAGCAAAGAGAATCGTGAAGCAAGGAGAATCTTCTAGTGCTACACCTGGACAAAGTTAAGTGTAATATGTTACTGTAGTTTCGGTTGTCACGCCTGAAAATGGAATATGCAAGATTTCCATTTGTGGGAACTCCAGAGGAAATTGTTGTTGTAGTGCTCCTAATCAATCCATGTAATCCATGTATGTTCTTTATGCACATAGAAAACCATAAAAACACTATTTCGTTATTGCACTATGACACAGGTTTGGCTGGAGGATCTGATGGGGTCGCCCAGCCAAGAGATCCAGGATGTGTGTAGCTGAGAAGATGAACGAGCAAAGATTGGAAATGCTCAGCTCCACAAAAGACTCTGACCGAGATCATCGATTACCAACATCTTTGAAGCTCAGGTATTGTATTAGAAAAAAAGAGAAAATATTTCTGTTCCATCTGACCCGCTCCTCCTCTGACCCTTTCCTCTGCTCCATCTGACCCTCTCCTCTCCTCCCTTCCATCTGACTCTCTCCTCTGCTCCTCTCCTCTTGCATCTTCTGCTCATCCGATGCTCTCCTCTGCTCCATCTGATCCTTTTCTCTGCTCCATCTGACCTTCTCCTCTGCATCCTCTTCTCCTCTGACCAGATGTCATATATCCCTGTTACTATATTCAATAATCAGGGTGTATATATGAATAAAAATGTAATAGGATAGTGAATATTCTGTTTTATTATACAGGTCAATTACCGCAGAAGTTACTTTCTCTTCAAAAAGGAACCAAGTTCTCTTTTGTAGTATGCTGGTGCTGTTAAATAAAGCTCTATTTGACAAAAAGTTGACCATTGCTCTGTTTGTATGTCTGTAACTAGAATTATTTTCTTCAGAGATTATAATATCAGATTTCATTCTGGATTACTTACAATAACTGTGTTTATACTAGTTTATAAATGCAAAAACAACACTTTATCACTATTTTTATTCTGCCTCCACTAGTGTTTGGGAACTAGCTTTACAGATAGCGAACAGTTTCTCCAATAAACACCCAGGAAGCCTCTTGCTGTTTTGAACGTTTATGGGGAGTAGGATTGTAAAACTGTAACATACAAAGAAGACATATGCATATTACAATCATGTTTTTATATTCCTATGAACAAAGATTATGCAGAGCTACATAAAACAACATATGGTAGCTTATTATAATATAATATATGCAGAGCATTAGCTTAAAGGTAGCTACAACTAATGAAAATGTGTGTAAAACTGTTGATTAGCATCATGCTAACATGAATGGAAAATCCCATAGACATGCTAGCGCTATTAGCGTCTTCTATTTTTGCACAAATTTACAGTGTAAACCAACTTAAAGTGCCTCACATGAGTTTCTAGAGTGTAAGTATTGTAACATTATAAGATGTTAGCTCAGACAGATATTTGCATGGGGCCAAATGACAGTTTACAGGGCTTAAACACTGTGAAAAATGACTGAACTGTTGAAAGGTCTACAACAATATGGCAGCTACGGTAGCTCTGAGTAGACAAAACAGATTAACTCAAACCAGAAATAACTTTCTCCACTGGGGGCAGAACAGTTTTATTATTTGTTTGTAATAATGACCACAGCTGCCCCCTTATTAAATAAAAATAATTATCCATACTGCACATCAAACATGTCCAAAGTTGCCTGTCCGAATGTACGACCCCGCCTCAATAATGCAGATTTGTATGTGTGGCACCGTGATTATTTTCAGGTGAAGAGTTTCCAAAAGGGATAGAGGACATCCAAAAGCACACACAGGTCTCTCTCCAGCTGCAGCCCCGGTTCATCGCATCATGAGCCTGGAGCATCCTGAGCATCCTGGACCTCCGACCATGTCCTCCGGGCAGGGCACGTCAGCGCATGGACGGGACAGGTCCTCACCAGATGACTCCCACAGTTGCGATCTTTATAACACAATAAAAGTGGAAATCATAGCATTACGTAATTTAGCACAAAGTACAAAGCACAAGTACAAAGTTAAGCTATGCAAAACTATGAAGACAATATAGCATAAGGAAACAAAACCTAAACATTACTTTCTGTTCAAAACAAGGCTTTCAGTCAAACCAACAAAAACACAATGCTTAATCTGCAAATGTCACAGTAGATAAAATATCAGCGCTACATATAGTGTTAGCTCACAGTGTTTCACTATAAGCCACTTGCAAAGCTACTGATGCTTTCACAGGATACCGTGCGTGATTTGTCATGTGTCACGCTAAACAAACATCCTATAGTGACTAAATACTTTTATTGAAACATCAAAAAAGCATAATAGTGAATGTTATATAGCCTCACCTCTGAAAACTCCACTGTAATCACTGTGTGTAATGGGCCTGGTTTAAGCTCCGCGCGTGCACATCGACGGAGGTGTGTTTTCAGTTTTTCAGTTAGTCACTCTCACTCTCATTTCACCTATACAGGACCATGAACGCCTGTATTGATCACAGGCTTCTGAAAATGTGTCATTTAAATCTGTTTTGTATTTTTTCTTGAGTTTTCCCATATCTTAAATCTTTTTTGGCTGTGTTTGCTAATGTGTGCATTGTGTCACCATGGTAACTGCTGAACATTCCACCATAGAGACGCCACCAGCACAATATCACTGCAAAGTATCAATAGGTTGGGTTCGCGTTCTAGAATTTGAAGGAGAATTTCAGATGGAGGACAAGGGTCTATATAACTATCTCTAGTTTTACTGTTTTTGAGAGAAATATCCAAAATAACCATCCACAAATGTTGAACCTTATTATTATTTGTTAGGGATTGACTCCGCAAACCTGCAATAATAATTTTACGCCTTAAAGTGCTTTCAGCTGACAACAAGCACCTCTTTGCTGCTGAATAATGGCACCATTTTCTGAAGCTATTGTGAAAAAAAATAACTTCACATTTGTTTATTAATGACAGCAAAGACATTGAACTTTGAGCCAGTTTTTGTTTCATGCCCAGTAATTACATAAATATTAACCATAAACCAGGTCAACAAATCTGCAATCTGACAATCAAACAGCAAATCCCAACATAGAATTTTAAACTATAGGGATTCTAGAAAATGAACCCAACCTATTGATACTTGGCAGTAACATCACGCTAGGGGTGTTCTACATGTATCTCTGTGGTGGAATGTTCAGCAGTTACCATGGTGACACAACGCACACATTGGCAATAACTGCCATAAAGTTTTAAGATGATCTGAAAGCTCAAGAAAAAATACAAAATGGATTTAGACAACACCTTTTCAGGAGTCTGTGATCAATACAAGCGTTCGTGATCCTGTTATAGAGTTGGATTTTTAGTAAAAAGGTGAGGAGGACTAACGAAAAAACTGTTGGCTAATGCTAGCTATCTTGCAACTGTAATGCTATTTTGGAGGGACTTGTTTAACAGCACAAATATGCTCACCCGTTGTAGCTCCAACTAAGTTACTTCTTTTTGATCAGACTGTGTTAAAATAAAGATCAGATTAAAGTGTAACTTGAGTAAGAGCTTCAGACATAGCAGTGCGTACAGTTAGCATCACACCCCCAGGGAAAGTTGTTGACATCAGCTGCAAAGTATCAATAGGATGGATCTATCTGGGACCTCGACCTTTCATCAGTTGGTGCTGAAGTTTGGACCTCCATGCTGACCTTCTCCATATGGTTGCGCAGGGGAGGAGCCTCTCTTCCATAACCAGTGATGGGAAGAATCTTTGAAAATATATCTGAATACTTGGAATACTTTTACACGGAGTGGCATTGTATTAGTGTAAAAACATGACATGATTACAAACTGCTTTATTTTTGTTGCGTTGTTTGTTATGCATTCATTTGTGTCCAATTAGAGATGAAAAATCGCACATGAACTTAATACGATCTGTGTTTCTTTTTTCCTCACTAATACTGTGCAGTTCAAAGCCAAAATTACATGACAAAGCACCGCCATGTATTCCTTTTAATTTAGGAAAGTAACTATGTTCTGAATACCACGAAATGAAAACATAACTGTACCGGAAACCAGTCACTAAAAATGAATAAGAAGAGTATGTGTTAAGACGACTGGTGGATCAAAAAAAATGCAGACAAGTGAACTCAAAAATTAACAGGGTTTATTAACAAAGAGACAAAGGCTGGGTGCTGGGAGCTGTGTCGGAGGCTGCGGGTGTGGATCTGGTCCAAAAACAGGGTCTGAAGAAAACTGAAAAAACATGAAAAACCAAACTAAGTAATAGAAAAATGCAATCAAACAAACTAGGTCAAGCAGTTACAATACTGCGATGGATAAACTGACAATCTGGCAACATATGGAAGAATGAGCCAAGTATGAGCCGAGTTTTTGTTCTACAGAAGCTGTAGCTTGATTGGCGATGGGCTGTGGGTGAGTAGTGGGTGGAAACCATTGGTGAGGGTGATGCCAGACTCTCCGCCCAGCTCCAGGCACACAGAGACACAGAAGGGAAGGAGGAGACAGCACAAGAGAACAAAGGGAAAAACAGAGATCCCGACAGTATGTATTTTTGGTACATGTGTTTTCCCGACACTGTACATAACGCCCTGATCAGGAGTTTGCTGGACCCACGTTAGCCAGGACTTTTTGGCTGCAGAGGTGAAGTGGTGGGTATGAGGACAGGGCGCGGTTCAAAGTGCAGCTCAGGTTAGTTTTCAGACGGGGGTCAGTTGGAGAGGTTGTTCGAGGAGGTCAAGTAGGGACTTTAGAGTGGTCCTTGGGCCTCGTGCTGTTTGTGCTTATGTGTGATTGTATGGGTTTTACAGTCGTTGTCATTGTTGTTAATCGACATATATATTAAATAGGGATGGGGCCAGATCCCGCGAGACGAAATTGCCACAAGATTGTACACACATGAGAAAAATAATCTTGTGAGATTTTTATTTTATTTTGTTTACATTTGGATTGAACATAAAAGAGTTAAATGGTGGCACGTTACACATTTTGAGAAGTCCAAAAAGCAGTGGTACAATAATAGTAAAAATATAAGTAAATAAAAATGGTGAAAATGGTCAAAATTGTGAACTCAACTGCACAATTTATCTGGTTTTGTCTTGTTCTCATGGACCCAATCTCGTGTCTTGTCTCGTTTTGTGACTTTTATTATTACACTATTTTCAAAGTCCACTCTATCTTCTCTGTCTCTTCTTTGATCTCTCTCCTCTTTCCCCCCGTCTCTCTCTCCCATCGCTCCTTCTCCATTCTCTCCCTCTCTTTTCTCTCTCTCCCTCTCTCGTCTGTCACTCTGTCGTCATCACACTGAGCATCCTGTTGGAGTCTCACAGCAGGATATGCTGGGGAGAGAATCTCACATGAGCAAAGGTGCAATGCTTCAGATGGCTTTGTGTTGTTCCCTAGCAACAGTCTGGGCTGAGGCATCCTCTATGGAGCAGAGACATCGCACAACAAAAAAAGGATTTTCTACAAGAGTTCAGATTACTCAAAGGAACTGTATGCAGCCTGTGCCCTTACAGTTTTAAAAATGTACAACAATCACAACTGAACCTGGGTTGGCAATGCCTAAGCCTGCAGATAGAGGGCACATACAAATTTTTCTCATTCTCAGTATATGGACAGGCCTCATGTGAAAGTTCAGAACCTCCAGAATTCACTCACTGAGCTACAGAGGCTGCACTAGCACTGATTAATGATTGGCTGCAGGGTTTACATAGTGACAATGCAAATCATGTCACGTGGAGGTTATCAGCATAAGACCCAAAATGCAAAACTAAATAATAATTAATCAACAAAATGGTACCCAATCACCCAAAATGAACTCAAAGAAGGACAAGACAATGACCACGTACCAACAAAGGACAAAGGGAAACATGAGGCTACAATACACCAGGAAACAAGGGACAGGTGGAGCACATGAGAGTGGAGCAGGCAATCAACACACAGGAAGTAAAACTCAGAAACACAAGCACACAGGACATATGTCAAATTCAAACACATGGACATGAACTACAGAAATAAGGCAAACTAAAACATGGAAAACAATGAAATAAAACATGATCCATGACAGATCAGAGAGAGTTTGGTTTAAGCCCACTGGATTTCAGCATTGGAACTGGCAACCCAAATGAGAGACTGCTGAGGCTGCTTCTTGAGAACCAAAACAAACATCTTGGCTTGTTTAACTAAGAATAGCTGTATTTGATTTGAACACGTCTACCTCATATATGTAGACACAGTTAGGTCATATTTATTGAATTTAAAATCAAAATCTTACATACAGTTCCTTTAAATAAATTCTGAATATTAATGTGTTTATTTATTGTAGTTTTTACATTTAAAATCAATTAGTTTGCAGGACCTCTAGATTGATTTTTGGACTTGCTTTAAGTTAATTTTACTTTAAAATTTATTTGCCAGTGCTTGGAGGATTTTCACACTTATGAAGTTGACTTGTCAAGTGCAATTTTCTTGTTTCTTTTTTGAAGCATCTATCAAGTGGAACAACTCATGCTGAAAAGATAAGTGCAAAAATACAGGAAGTAGCAGTGAGTTCTTAAACAAACTATGGCTGTGTCTCAATTCGACGGTTGCACACTTTGTCGGGTGCATTTGAAGGGCACTTATATAACTTCCGGCGCGACAAGGCCTGTCACATTTCATGAACCCAACGAATGCGGCTGACAAATGTGCCCTGCGTTTCCAGCGTTTCCATGGAGATCGGCCGAGACTCGATCGATCTGAGCAGACTTCGCGCAGTGCTATGTCCCATCATGCACCGCGCGTGACTTCTTCTATGGGAGAAACAAGGTATTTTTTTCTTAAAGTTATGTAATGCTACAATTGGGAAAAAGTCACCTAGAACGTTATATTTGCCTATTGATATTCAGAGGGAAAGATTAATTCCTTACTTCATTCAATCTAAACAGAACGGTAGCGACGATGACACCTTGACTCTTCTTCTATGAAATAATAAAGAATTAAAAATAAAACTGTAATTATTTCAGTGTCCATTTTACACGTTTAGGTCATGAGTCACCAGCCGTATAGCTCATTAGTCAGCGTCGGCCGGGTACTTCGAACGGTACTTCGAACAGTACTTCAAATTGTGCAACCGTCGAATTGAGACATGGTCCATCTCTTCCTCTGTCATCAAAATGGAAAATTCCATCCACAATGCAGGTCTTGCTATGCTTCTGTTGTAGGGAGTATTATACCTCTGATGACATAGGCCAAGATGACAAGGTGCTGTGGACTAAGAATGCCTGTAATTGCTTAAAGATAGAAACATGAATAAGTTTATACAATACTGTGGACAATTCCAGACAAAACAATACTATTTTAATGAGGCAAGCAGAAAACAGGCCCTTCACCACAAAAGTTACATACTACACCTATCCTATCTTTAAGAAGCCCCAATAAAGGATGAGTCCCATTTAACTTTAGACTAGACTTTAGACTGTTATTTTTATGTATTATAATAAGATTTGAGCTTTAGGCGGTTGAATAACTTCTATGACTTGTTAAAAATGCACTATGTAACTTTTCTGATGGAGAGTCCACCACCTGCTAGTTTCTATGCAGAATTGCTTTTCCAGGTGTAGTAGGGTTGACTTTGTGGAGCATCCAGCAGGTGGCAGTGGAGCAAAAACTACTACAAAAACTAACTTGCTCACTTACGGTGACAGGCATACTTTAGACAAAGATTATGTTTAGATTTTAGAAGTTACTGCAGGACATGTGAGCGGGCTTGTAAGTGCAGCTTGTACCCGCTTCACACCAGTCTCCTCTCCCCAGCAGTGAGTCAGTGTTTGTACACTGGGGATAATGAGCGTTCCACTGCTCAAGACTTCACTTCCAACCCCCGCTCCTGTTTGTTCCACAACTTTTATCTGCATCATTTAGTCTTTAAAACTCCTCCCAGGGGCCACTGCACCAAAAACACTTCAAAAGGTATGCACTACTACTAGCACACATTGAGTAGTAGTAACAATTCATTAAATTTAGAATGACTCTGGTGAAGACATATGGACTTTAAAAGCATGAAAAAGCACCAATCTCCAGGCTGTTTTTGAAAAGGAAAACACTTTATAACATGGTTAGAAGTCAATTTTGCATAATTAAACTAGGTAATTTAAAGTGGTTTGTAAATGTCCAAAGTTATTCGTCACCTTATACATTCCAATCATCATATTTATTCACAGCGATGAGTTCATTGGTGCTTTTCACAACTCTCTGAGACTCTCTCTCGGTTATGATAACAACAACCAGCATGCTAACACGCACTTCCTGATTATGATTATCTCACAATAAAATGCTGTGTAATTAGATTATAGACAACGCAAAGCAGACTGTACTGCATCTGTACCGGGGCATATGTAGCTCAAATACACAGGGGAAAATCAGTTACAGGGCCATTAAATCTGAAACTAAACTGAATACCAGGTGTACAGTCAAGCAAACCAAAACCTTAGTTGTCACAATTTGCAGGTGTGCATAAATTTAACTGAGAAAATGGGATTAAGTGGTAGTTACCAATATGAAAACCAACCTTTTACTGTCACACCAACATTTTCACAGCAGGAAGAGGACAGGGTGAAACCATTTGGTCCATTTAAAATGAACTATGTTGCAAGCATCATCCATAGTCAATTTTTGTCCAAACACTGCAGATTTTTGTGCGATTCTGGATGTAGTGTGGAGCACAGACTTTTAGGGTGCATTCACACTTGCGCATAGACAACATAGTAATTGTGGGTCTAGCTCAAAACAAATCTTGAACTAGACCAGGATTAGACCTAGAACAGCACCAAACCAGGCATTCGATCTGGACTAAACTAGGCTCAAACCAGGACCCCGCAAATACAAGTGTAAATGCTGGGAATGGGAATATCTGTATCAAAATATGGATATATCAATACTGACTCAGTACAAATGCGAGTGTCAAGACTAATTAAGTCATGTCAATTTTAACGCTAACCATCAATTTTAGACATGGTTGAGCCATTTCTGTTTTGTGTCAAATGCACTTCAGCAGCATTTTGGACAGATCCATCTGTGTTTTGTCATTTAGAGTCTATTTGTATACATCATAGACTGTATAAAGAAGTGGACTAAGGGAGTATGACGTCACCCATAGCGTTCGGCTCCAGTCAAATGAAGCTCCATATTTGGAATTCCGACTGCGAGTATCATAGCAACCAAAGAGCCAATCTGGAGCAAAGCTGTTGAAGGTAACGCTCCTTCCTGCCCTCACCGTTGGTTTGGCAGGAGGCGGGTGCTTAGCAACGCTGTCAATCAAACCTGTTGCTAATGGTAGGGGGAGCAAAATAAAAATACCAGGATTATGTAGAGTGGGTTAATACGAACATTTTAGGACCAAAATGACGAGCCTCACAGCAGTATTTATAGAGAGAGGGGCAACAGTTTTCTGATGTAAAGTGAATTGGAGCTGATGAAGCTGAAAGCGCAGCCCATGCTCACTTCCTATTTGGAACGCGTTGGCTAGCAGGTTAGCTATGTCCATTTTTATCTACAGTGTATGGTATACATATAAGGTCAGACCAGTATCGAGTATTTACCCCCAAATTACCCCCAAAAGTACTTATCAGATCGATACCAAAAATTGTGGTATCGCCCATCCCTAATGAACACACCCTTAGCTCTGGAAATGAAATGATAACTTACCTGATCTATGCCTTTAAAGGCTCTGTACTAAATTTTTTCCCCCATGTATTTGAGCAAAATACAGTACATCTTGTCTCTGTACAGTCATATTGTATAAGCAGCTCTTGAGGTCAAAATCCACCGTGTTCTGTCTGCATCTAATTAGGAAGCATTTCATTGTCCAATTATGAGGAAGTGTGCAGAATGTTAAGTGCTGTTAGCTTTACCATCACGGCAATTCTCTGAGAGTTGTGAAAAGCACTTGTAAACTCCTCACAGTGACTAATTAGGATGTTTCAGAATGCATAAGGTAAGCGAGAAATATCTTTGGACCACTACAAACCGTTTAAAATGAGTTCTGTTCTTTCTCAGTCTAAATCATGTATAGCCCCTTAAACGTCTTATATGATTATAGGCTTGTTCTTGCGTTTATAATGGAAAAACAAATCAGAAATCTAACTACTCCCATGTTAAGCTCCATTACCCATCGCATCCTGTGCCTCAACCCCAGGGTCCCCTCCCCATCCCAGGCACAAGTGTCCCAGTAAACACAGCTGTGAGCGGAGGAACGATTAGCTCACACAAAACAGAGGTCCAAGGCACCGTCACACCTGCAGCTCCAGTGCTCCTGATATTTTAGGAGCGTAGTCAGTGATGGATTGGCTTGGCAAGGGACGTGGAATACAGAGGTACAAAAGGCGAATAGAAGCAGTAACAGACCGTGGACTTCTCCGAGTGCATTTTTATTAAAGTCACTGTACCTGACTTGTACCGTCTTAAAACCGGGACTGTTTGCAGTGGTCCGAAATTATTCCTCACGTACCTTATACATTCATTCTAATTATTCACTATGAACTGTCAGAGACGAGCGTGGAATTTGCATGTTTCAGTAAAGCTGATAACAACTAGCATGCTAACAGTGCACTTCCCGACACTCTGATTCCTGAGATTTTGATTAGACGCATACAGCACATTTATTTTGACCTCAGGAGCTGCTTATACACTAAATCTATATTGGGGTAAAACGCATTTTGCTCAAATACATGGAAAAGTGTATTGTGCAGGCCCTTTAAGAAAAATATATGTTGAGATCGAACAACTGAATTAGTAATTCATTTTAAAAAGTGACAGAAAAAAGTTATTGAGAGTTGAAGTTATCTGTTCAAAGTGACAACAGATATTTCTAGTTAAACCAGTCTTAAACGATTTTTTAAACATGCAACATAAGCGCAGACCACAGACACTAAGAGATTTTAAATCTCCGAGAGCAAAGACTGCAGCGGGATATGACAGATAAGCGTCAGCGCACCACAGGCTAAAAGTTGTGAACGCACCTCACGTCAGCCGTTTCCTGTCTAGAGTAAAACGACTTGCTTTGAAACTCTAAAGACCATTCAGAGCATTGCACTTCTAGTTAGTCTAGTCAAAACGGTGTTATTATTATTTGTGAAATGCGGTGCAATAGCTCAGATGAATGCTTTTAATGCACAAAATCCTGGCGGTAAATTATAGGAAGTAGAGTCACAATCGCTAATCTGCAGCAGCGTCACCCCCATCCTCACTGTGTGGATCTAAACTGACTCATGTAAAGATCTACTCTTGACTTTTTACTTTTAAAGAACACTTCAAACTGGATTAATAGCGCCGTTTAGTGTACACAGTGTCATTACTTGGATAATATGGATGAGAATGCTGCAGTTTAACGTTACAACTTTAAGAGAGGTGAGTAATATAGTTGTCTTTCAATTATTCCATTTCCTGAGTTTGTATCTTGAGCCTCTGTGTCACGCCGTCTGCCCCTGGTGCTCCATTTCTCTAAATAAAGCACACTTCCTGATTACTGGACAGTAAAATGCTGTCTAACTAGGTGCAGACAGCACATAGTGGACTTATTTTGACCTCAAGAGCTGCTTATACAATATAACCGTACTGGGCAAGACACATTTTGCAAATACATGGGAAACACTTAGCATTACACTGACACTCCTATTGTAGCCACAGCTGCCTAAGGTCCGACGCAAACAAGACAGCCTATCTGCGGTAACAGGCTTTCCAACCACCACATACTATCTGATACTGGCTGAAGTGTCTTGCTCACACACCAAGTATGACCTGGAGTGTGATTTTGAACCAAGAATCTTCTGGTTAGAGGACAATTGCTCTACCTCCTCCTAAAACAGCACATGCACTAGTGTTGTTGTTACGTCCCAGCTCAGCTAGGGAAAGGGGAAGTAACAAAACAAGATGGAAAATTGGAAAACTAAAGTTATAATTTATTAAAAAGGATTGTTAAAGTAAAAAGTAACAAAAAGAGGCTCTTAACAGAGTAGTTCAATGTACAAAAAAAAACAGAACAGAATTTACAGTAACTCGAAACAAACTAGTCACAGAGCCAAGTCAACAGACCACAATTTACAGAGGCACAAAATCTAAACAAGAGCCACAGAACAAAGTGGCACGAACAGACCACAATTTACAGAGGCACAAAATCTAAACAAGAGCCACAGAACAAAAGTGGCACGCTGTTCCCTGTCAGAACCCAGCAGCCAGGAGTGGCAGGGGGCGGGTCCTTTTAAGGTGTGGCAGGTGCAGGTGAAGGCCCAGGAGTGGCCAGGCTCTAGGCCGTCGCACCAATCCACACACAGGGCCCAGGAGCCAATCAGGTGCCAGCTTGGGAACAAGGCTCCAATTGCAGGAGAGGTCTGTCATCTCAAAGCTCGCATAAAGAAACAGATCAGCAGCAGGGACAACACACATGGATGTGGGAGGAGCTGGAGGCCTGGGGCTGTAACAGTTGTCACGATACTAAAATTTCAAACTTGATTTCGATACCACAATGATAATTAAAAAACACTTTATTTAGACCAATGTTTCCCAACCACCCCTCGATGAGCATTTGGAATTCTTTCAGATTATAAAAGGAAGTGACATTGAATAGCATTTGAATAAAAAAAAAGAACTTTGTAAGACAATCTACATATTGCAGAATGTTTTTGTTGGATGATTTGGACATCAACATTATTGAAATATGAAAATGCAATAGTGATAATTATTATTCAAATTCTACTTAGATTCATACTTATTTAGGGATACCCATTACCTAATTTAGTGGGTACTTGGAGTGTGAGACAAAGCTCAGAGACTAAAAAAAGTTGGGAACCACTGATTTAGGCAATAGAATGTAATTTTCAACATTAAATTGTAGTATTTTCTTTTGTATTACCACATGGCCTTATATCTGTGTAATACGTCAGTCGTCCAGGTAGGTTCCATAGTGGTCCCTGGGCGTGTACTATCTATGTGGAGGGCGTGTACTAGTCTATGTGGACTTATACAGCTCAAGATCATTCTAAAGCTATTCAGGAAAGGTTCATTTCTGTGCTGTGAGTGTAACTGTTTATTATCAATACCTGCTCAAATGAGTATCTTTGTTTTAGTATCACTTAGTATCTGATTTTCTTTTGACAACCTTAATGTGTACTATATCCATTTTATGTTTTGCTACTTATTAAAAATGTTGATCATTCACTCTTTGCAGTAGTACACTCCGGCTGTGTGTCTCTATAATCAATACGTCAGTGCAAGCTCGTTACAACGGAAATAGCAGGGAAAAGAACACCTCACTTAAATCTGTATTTGTCAAGCCTCCACAAGGCCGTCTTTTGTGGAGACTTCTTTTGTGTACCTTCTTTCTTCCTTTGCTTTGCTAATTCTCCGAAGCGAATAGAAAGATTATGCCCTTTGGATTATTGGAAAAACTACTGAAGACTGTATGACTCAAGGTTACTTAGAAGTAGTAGCATAGCTGTTTTAGCATAGTGTACTATAATGGGTGAATATTTGCGTGTAGTCTTCTGCAACAGAAAAGACACGGGCAGGTTCAGTAGCCGTGATGATTGGAGTGATACATGAGTTTTGACAATTTAGACTTTGATACTCGACATGGGGAGACTATGGTGTAGTAGGTTGAACCACACAAGTCACACAAGTCACTCCAGCCATAAATGAATGTGGCTGCATGCCATTGGCAGAAATAAAACCTATATGTAAAAAAAAAAAGTGTTAATTCCCTAGCTAGCCAAACAGCTTACAAAAATGCACTTAAATTGACAGTAATTTCAAGGTGGGACTTACATAGGGTGAACAGACGTCCCAGTTTTGAACCATTTGTCCTGTGTCCCAGTGGATTTGTCTCAGTTTTATACAAGAAACATCCCAGGTTTTCCTATTTTTGACCCCTGCTAGTAGTAAAAAAGGTAATATTGTCAAATGTTTTTGTTCAAATACAGAAAACTGCCTGTAGTTGCAGTGCACTCAGTTACAATGAAGTCTCTCATGTTATATACTGATTCACAAGGGAGTCGAGAATGGGCCGAGTACTTAAAAGTGTTCTTAATAACACATTACACTTTTATTATTACCAACCAACCCAACCCGGTGTGTCCCAGTTTTTAATTCTGAAAATCTGATCACCCTAGACAATTTTAGGTTTTTTTTTTGAGAACCGTTTTCTAGAGTTTGCCTGGCCAAACTACACACTTCTCCAATACTTCACGAAGTTGTCTGAACAGCAGTTTAATCTCCCTGAGTTCAGAGGGGCATGATTGACAGATGTATTAGCCAATCAGGGACACGCATGGTCCGTCCACATCAAAATCAACAACTGTTGCTGCTAACGAGGAAAGAAGAAAGGACGCTAAAAGAATGGAAGCTGCTAACGCTGCTAATCTGAGGTGAGTGGAGTTTGATTTTGTTGTAAACGACCAATGAGCTCCTCCGCTTCCTGTGTCACTGACGTACACAGAGCTGATTGACCCACTTTCCCTAAGTTTGGCCCCCCAGAGGAGGAGGTGGTGACCAGACTGAGAGATCTTCTGAGAGACCACCACCACCAACACTCACACACCTCTTTCATACTAGGCAATGGGTGAAGTGTTTTACCTAAGGACACAACGACAATTTTTGCCACTGCCGCCCCACCGTGGCACCTGATTTTCCCAGCGGTCTCCCATCCAAGTACTAACCAGGCCCACCCTTGCTTCCGAGATGAGGCTTTGACAAGGAGGTTTGGCCACAATGGATTTTTAGAGAGAACTAGTCTGGATCCTTGGCGATTCTAGAGTTACTCTGGTTAAAGAAGCCCGTGTAATCCCACTGAAGAAGCGGATTGGACGAGCAGCGAAACGTCTTCACTCCTACAACTTTTTGTCCAGTTGACAGATTTTATATTTTTCTTTTACTTTGGTTAAAGAAATCCGGATGAAGTCTTTGCCCCAAAAGAGTGTAGCTTAAGTGAAGAAACCACCAATCTAACTCCCACGGCCGTTGCGATAGCAGTAAATACAACCACTTTCATCTTGTATGCAATCTTTCAGCTACCGATAATGGCGTCTGCACTTCTGGACTTTCTTTTGCAAAACTTTGAGGCCACAGTTTAAATAGAAATTGTTCCTTTTTTGCTAGATATTTACCACAGCATTACCTCTGTAGCACATAGCGGTAATAGCTGTATTGATGTATAGTATTAGTCCAAGGCTGCCGCAGAGCTATAGACAATAACATTAAAAGACTTCCCTAAGTGCCACGTTCGCCTCTGAAGGAACAAATAAAGTTTTGTTTTCCGTTTGTCAGAGCTAATGATTCACGTCGCGTTTTAGAGAATCAATTCCTATCTGTCTTAACAGTATGCTTCCTATTTGCACAGCGCTAAAGTGTGGAAGCAGGACGCAGCGTGACACAAATCTCTCCACGCACTGCTTTTCTAGCACCAGATAATGTTCTTGCAGATTCTAATTTTAAATAGTCCGAGATCGTTTAGCGGGCGCACACGGTTAGCTGTGGTTCGGTTCGCGTTCATTCACGGCAGAAAAGTGCATCACCGGGAGGGCTTGGATAATGATAATAATTGTTGTTTTTTTCCTCGCAATCTTAACAGTAAATCTTGGGAACGCATCTGAGCAGTTGTTATCCCGTAGCAATCAGTATTCATCTACGTTATTTCAAAAGTAGTAGTAGTAGTAGTAGTAGTAGTAGTTAGGGCTGCCAGGATAATTACTATATCGACTCAATATATCGTGTGTTATGTATGTGTGGGTGACATTTTTATATAGCACTTTTCTACCGTCAGAGCATTTAAAGCACCTTAGATCAAGGAACCACTCACCCATTCACACATCATAGGCGGGTTAATTGTCTTGCCCAAGGACACAACGACAGCATTCATCTATGGGAGGTGGAATTGCACTGCCAACCTGTGGGTCAGTGGATCTGACCGCTCTACCAGTGATGTTTATGTTTGTGTTATTGTACAGTTTCTTTACAAAAGTGTGGAGATTTTTGTTATTTTTGTTGTAATACAAAAAAAAAAAAAAAATTTGAGCCGCTGAGGGTTGAAAACGTAACTTCTGTGGCTCATTCTACTGTCTATTTGTTGCAGCTCATATCTTTTAATGATTCTGTATACTTGATAATCAATATTCAATAATATCTTCCATTATTGTTGTGTCAGTAGCGTAACGTAGTTTCAATATTATTGCTTCTTGCAGTATATCTCTGTGGCACTATATCGCCCTTCAGAATTTGTTATCATGACAGGCCTAGTAGTTACAGGTTACAGGTCAGCTCTGTGGAGAGGCGAGTGGGAGTGCATGTTTGCAGTTAAATCAATGCAAGACAGCAGATTAACCTAGTCCAAGGGTTTCCAAACTTTTGAGGCCGGGACCGCCAAAATGACTATGCAACCACGGGACCCTCAATGACTTATAATAAGCTTTAATACTGTTTATTTGAATAGATCTGTGTATTGTTGGGCCTAGTTTTCAATGTAAAATATATATTAAATACAGCGCCACAGTTTTGCCACTCCCAGCTCATGCCACACGATCCCCTGTTTGGAAACCACTGTTCTGAAGACAGGCAGAGCATTTACACACTACACTTTTAAAGCACCACTAAGTAACATCTAAATAGACTGAATAAAAACAGGATTCAGCTCTGTGGAGAAGCAAGCCCAAATGCGATTGGGATTAAATGTGTTTCTTACTATTATGAGTCATTAACCTTGAAACAAATGGAAAAATGAAGACCTTTAAAGGGCCCATATGACTCTATTTTCAGATCGTTCTAATGTTTGTTTCCTCATCACAAACATACCTGGAGTTGTGTTTTGTTTCATTCACACATGTTTAACACACAAATCCTGCATATTTAGGATGAGTTCTTCTCTCAAACAGAAAACACTCTGTTCCACCTTGTGATGTCATGTGATAATCCACTGTGTTTTTAAACTCCATACACCTTCAGTAGAATCATTTGGATGATTTCAGCTCTGGAATTGCCAACATCTACTGAACAAAAGGTAAAAGTTACCGCTTCATGACATCACAAGGTGGAACAGAGCATTTTGAGCTTTGGAGATGTAGGCAGACTAATAAACCAGGATTAGTCGTGTGTGTGTGTGTGTGTGTGTGTGAAACATGTGTGAATGAAACAAAACAAAACTCTAGGTATGTTTTTGAGGAGGTAACAACATTCTAACATGGATTAAAACTCACGTGGGTCAATTTTGTGTCATATAAGACCTTTAAATAAACTAGCCCTAAGTACTAAGATGAAGATCAGTGTTTTTAGTCTATTAATTACATGTATTGGGTAATTTTTAAATCATTCATTTTACGGTCATTTTACCATGTTACCTAGTTCTAATTTGTTTTGTTTTTTTCTGCATGTGAATTATTCAGCACTGAAGCAAGTTGACCTGCACAGCCAACTCAACCAGAAGTGTGACTGTAGAGATGTGATAGGGTCATGAAGGGCACCGACATAAAAAATTGTAACTGGTTGCTATAGCGAGCAGAAAAACAAAAACAAAAACTGACTCTTGTGATAAGTTTGCACTCTCCAAACGCGTTCTATCCCATTCTATCGCCTTGCAGATCATTTTGTCCAGTTTATTTTCTTCCACACGCTAACAACACCTCCTATTATGCATTGTACTTGGTGGACATGGTGGCTGGCGGAGGTTCGCAGGTAGACTAGTTTCCACGCTGGTGTGCGAGTTGGATGTAGACGGAGCGCTCTGGCCAGCTGCTCTTCACACTCCCACTCACCGTGCATTGTGCTCGGGAACAATCGCCGCTTGGCCCATCAGCAGGTGGAGGCTGTTTCAGTTTCATAATGCGCACAAGTCCTGATTGGTTGTAGCTCCTGAACAGACCCAGCTAAAGACAATACCTCCAGCGAGTTGGTCAGTCTTGTAGTGAATACAACTTAAAGGCCCCTGTGCACGATGCACTTGAGCCCCAGTACAGATATATTGTATGAGCAGCTCTTAAGGTCAAAATAAATCAGATTTTTTAAGCATTTGAATGTATATGTTGTTTGATAATCAGGATGTGTTTGGTTAGCATGCTAGTTGGTGACAGCAAAATTTCACTCTGGTCTCAGACAGTTGTGAAAAGCAGTTATAAACTAATCGCGGCGGATGATTAGAATGCACGGATTGCAATAGTTAAGTGAGCAATACGTTTGGACCACTGCAAGCTGTTTAAAATTGACTAGTGGTTTTTCATGTTTTTAAGGCAGTACAAATTTGATCCAGTGCCTTTAAGCATGAGATTATCAAATTGTTGAAGGAGTATGTACTTTAAAAATACAGATATGACTAAATTGTTGACAGCAGGCTACACAATGTTGAATCTCTCAACACTTTCTAACATTAGCTAACACACATGTACAACACACCTGAGCACAACAGCAAGATTGTTGAAAACGTTTTGCCTCTCACCCAAGAGACTTTTCCAGTTCCGAAACCAAACTGATCAGAGGAACGATGCGAGGGTTGATACTAAGGTTTTAAAAGAATCAATACCAAGACAGTGAATGATACTAAACCTAGCCTCAATACGCCCGCAGAAAACAAGACGACACACACCATGTGTTTGGCACCGGTGTTTTTGGGCACATGCTGGACTCTACTCAAACAGACGCGTACGCATCATGAATAAACATAGCAAAATCTTCGTCCAACGGATCATTGGATTGGAACGTGACAGGAGCCGGAGGTAAACGTGACTCAGGCTTATTTCTATTCTTTAACACTGAGCACTATTTCCTCCAGTGGCCTGTAATTACACCTGTTGACGTCACCTCTACACGCTGAGTCACAGGGGATTATTGGCGATCATTTTTGTGTTGATTCTGATCTAAGGGAAAAAAAACTCCCCCATACCGCCTCTGTGCGTTAAAATGAAATCATCAGCGAGTTTGGCTGCTCCTTCCTTTGTGCTGGGTTTTTGCAACATGTGGAGGAATACAATGCTTGAATTGTTCAGCTACCAATAATTAATGCAGAACGCCACAGATTAAAATGGCACGACTAATCCTAAGCAAAATCAGCATCCGTTTGGCGTTTACTTTTTTCCTGGTTTTCCACAGGACACCTTGGTGAAATAGTGCAGGGATGTTGGATTTCATGTTTAAATTTTTGCATCATGACAACACTAATTTATACTCATCTGAGGGGGATTCAAAACAAGAGGACAATGGGAAGCGGGACCAATTTGAATGTATTTGCTAAGGGCCTCCAAGATGGTCTTACGCGCACAAAATAGCATTTTTTTGTATTTTTTTAGAGGACTTTAGGGGCTCTGTAGTTAGTAAAACAATGCAATATCAGAGAAAAACAAAAACTTTAGCCCTTGCACCAAGCCTGTTAGCCTTTTCATTTAAACAGAAAATAAAACACATACACAATGTAGTAATGAATTAGGCATGATTTTAGTTTTAGCAATTGAGGCGATTTTTACATACATTTTTAACCAGGTAAACACAGAAATAAACATTTACCAATGAAGTGTATTATTGCTGAACATCTGAATATTTTTATTCTTTTTATTATTTCGATTTAACAATGCCGATGTCTTTGGTATAAAATGTCTTTCGGCGTGTGTTTTAAAGTCTGTGTAGTCCAGTTAATGATCACGTTTATCAAAATACGGGGAGCGTACCCATGTTCCCACAGCCCTGTTTTCTCACATTTCAAAGATATTTTTGACAGTAAATCTATAACCCCTACCCTCACCTTGGCCCTAACCTTAAACAGAATTTCAAAACCAGGCGCTAACCTTGAAGTTATAACAAAAACTAAAAAACTCATCAAAAACATGCCTGAAGAGATTTTAGTAGTTTATGTTATCCGTGCATGTTTGAGTATTTTAGTGATTTCTCCTGGGCACTATTCGAACCCTCTTTACTGTTACTTGTAAGATTCCGTGCAACGCTCCGCCCACAAGCCTACTTCATCCATGCTCCCACACGACAATTCTCTATAGATATACAAAAACATGATACAAAACTGTACACAACAACTTCACAAACCTGACGCCAAAATACGAAAGTGAAACTTGTAAAACATGTTAATAAGTTGTTTTTGGTGAATATAGCATTTTCAAAACAATAAACGGTAACATGGAGACCTAAATATGTTAAGTGTTAGAAGTTAACACCCCACAGAAGTAGAATACCCCCTCTTTAACCGTAACTCCACAACCCAACAAATGCGAGAACATAGAGCTGACCCCAAAATACAACACTATAACGATTATTGCGATTAATCATGGCAGCTCAAACAGACAGCCCGAAAGGAAACGAAGCATACAAAATGGCAGCCAAGTCAAGAGTCACAGAACCACCGCCGCAACACATGTAGCTTCAGAAGAAACATCAGACATACACAACATGACAAGATCACAGGGAAAGCTGGAGTTTGCAGACACATGCACAGAGACACGCGTTACAGAGGCCTTGTCAGAAAAAATGTGTAACATAGCCGTATTTCTTCCAACTGGAGGATTTAGCTGACAATGTTCACAGAAAGTTGGATGGGGACTAACGAGCGTGAAGTAGTTTTAGCTACAGCGTTTGTGAGCGAACTGTCACGCTAAGAGAATGTGAAACAGGATGTCAGATGGCAGAGCAATGCAGTTTACGGCTCCTGTGGCTCCACCGGTTTTCTGAGTGTCAAAGGGTATATTCAGAATGTCTATGTCCAGATGTCCAGGGAGGAAATAAATCAAATATATCTGTTTACAGTAGTAATATATTGTTAATTATTACGAATATATTTTCTTGAGTTTTCTTAAGAACTTGGGAAACACTGCAATAGGGCATGAGTGGCATTCTGGTAAATTTGAGTTGTTCTCTCTTCAAATTGGAATTACATAAATAAGCTTGTTTGAATAGCTCAATAAAAAAAAACTAGGCAATGTATTTTGTTATCAAATTAACTCAAGAGAGGTGTGCAATGTAACTTTTTTGGTGGGGGGGGGTGTCCATGGAGATAGTATTGCTTTAAAATTGAAAAACATGCACTCTTTGTTTGTTGGGTTGCCGCCTCACAGATAAGTTTAAAGGACACATCCATCAATTTCTTCCGCTTTATCCGAGGCATGGTCGCGAAGGCACCAGCAGTCTGAGCGGAGATGCCCAGATTTCCCTTTCCACGCGCTTCTTCTTCCTCCGAAACAGGCGCCTAAGCCACTGCCTCTGACACGGAGGAGCAGCGGCTCTACTCCGAGCTCTTCCCGTGTTCCTGAGCCCTATCTCATTGCTTCATTTACGCCGGTTTGATGAATCTTGTCCAGTAAGTCCGCTTCCCCTGAGCCGCCCCAAAACACTTGGAAGATTGTGATGTCCCAGGTAGAAAGTCCATAAATCATCAAAAGACTCTTAAGACCTTATTTAGATAAAATTAGTGTTTATGTTTAAAGGCCAATTGCAATACAAATATGACATAATGTGCCCTTTAATGCCTTACTGTGGAATGTTCCAAGTGAAGCAACATCTCCATGGAGACAAGCACGTGGCAGACTGTCCACCAGAAAGGTTACATATATAGGCCTGTCATGATAATCACTATATCGACTTATCGTTCAATATATGAAAGTTGGAACAATGTTTTTTTGGGGTCAGTATTTATCGTGGGTACATTTTCTTTGCACTACTGAGAATTTTTTGATTATTTTTTGGCTATGTGATCAAATTTAAGCCGTGAAAGGTTGAATTAATAACTTCTATGACTCATTACAGATGCAAACTAATGGCGTAAGTGTTTAATTCTGCTGTTTATTTATTGTAGCTCATGATTTTGAATAGTTTTTGTGGTTTAAATCTGCTCTTGGGTTTTTGTGTCAGTGGCATAAATTAGTTACAATATTATCGTTTATCTTCTATATTTACTTCAGCGATATATCGAACTTCAAAATTTTATCGTGACAGGCCTATACAGATATAGTGCACCTTTAAAGAAGAATCACACCGTTGTGCACTGCTGCTTCCTGCATTTAATTGTAAGCCTTTTTCCAGTCAGCCTGCCCCTATTTAAAGTTGTTTAAAACATTTTAGTTTTCGTTCAATCTCTGTTGTAATTATCCTCAAGTGTTTACTTAGCCCAAGATTTAGCAGAAATGAGCTTCGAAACTCAAATCCGTCAGCAATCTGCGACTATTTCACACAGTCTGGAGTGTTTCTGGAGTTCTAATTGGAATGGGGATTTTCTAAATTTTCAAATTTGTACAGACAAACAGGAAAAGCAGAGGCCTGGTGAATTTAGACTTGCAAATGTTCAAATTCCCTTCAGATTATGTGAACTGGCACCCCGTGTTTCCAAGCAGGAAGCACTCACATCTCTGTAAGAGGCTTTTGGGACCAGTCATAAACACAGCAATGTTGATTCTAGGTTTTGTTTCAGGGATTACAAAACATTTCTACTGGAAGAAATTATACGAAGAAATAATACATGAATAATGAGAAAAACTTGAGAAACACTTATTGTGTGCAAGGGAAAAGCAGTTTGAATGTGCGTATAGATATATAATACTAGCAGTTAAGTTGTTTACTGGAAAGAAACTGCCCTTTTTTCCAGATTATTTCAGTCCCTAGGCTTAATTAGACAGGAGAGCAGCTTGAAATTGACATGAAAAAACAATAAGCTGTATGATTTTTTATTTCATTTTTTTTTTTTTTATTAAAGACTAGCCAAAGCCAGAATGATGGGAAAACTTTGAGACGACTTCTACACATTATCAAACTTGTCAATTCTTGTTGAAAGCTGGAAATCTGGAAAAGGTGGAGCATTTAATTGGGCTGTAGTCAACTAAAGATATTCTTGGTGAAATTCTCATCGATTACTCTACTAAAAAGGGGGCGTGGCAAAAGATCTCTAAGCTATTAGGCCTACATATCTTTGTGTATCTCACCCAAACTGCACTGCACTACACCTGCACGGGAGTTCACGCAAAATCAAATATTTATGCAGAAAAGGCCCCAGGAAACAATGTATTTATATAAAGATTGCATTTGTGAATCATGAGTTTAATCTGCTGTTTATATATAAACACCAAAAAATATTAAATCTTCAGCTAACTCAGTCCATACCTTCTTCTCTCTGCTGTCGCCCCATATAAATCCTCATATCATAGTTATTATTTTGTAATGTGTGAGCTACTGTGTAAAGTAAAGCAGTCTCCCTATTGGTCCATTTCAAGCTGATTGGGTGAAGCATCACAACTTTGAACCAGAGATTTTCCAGCAAATACGCAAAGGTCTCCAGTTTCCTCTTTTTCTACCAACACCAAAATAAATCGTTTATATTTATTTTAATTTTTTACATTTTTTGGTCAGTTTTTGCCCCTTAACCTTCGCTCCAAACCGTTACACTGCCCTATCACTGTCCGATCCGTCAGTAGATTTTTGCTCAAACACATTAGCGGGTCAAAAGCTGAGCCGTGCTGAGGGAGGTACTAGTGAAAAAGTGGGCCAAATGCAATTCAAAAAGTCCACAGCCACTCCAGTCAAAATGTTTAAGTTACCATTTTGTCAAGAGGCCTGACACGTTGCTTTTGTTTGTTTTTCTCAATCGGTCTCTCTAATACATTCGCACCGAGGGGGAGGAAGAGGAGGAGTGGGAGGTGAAGAAGGTGTATCGTTTAGTGCGCTGATATAAAGCTCTCCACACAACCATTTGCATGATTTGAACAGCTGTAACTCCCACAGACATTTGCTAAGCGAGGATCTGCTGGGCCCTGTTCTTTGAGCTGCACACTGAGCCTATTGACTACAAATGGCACGTATCTACCACAGAGAATAAAAGAGCTCCATTATCTTAACTATCTCATCTACCCACTGACAAAGCCGGCGCAAAGAAAGACAAACGCAAGTTCAGGAGTTTGCTTCAACTTTTTATTATTCAAGTCATCGCGTCGTTAAAGTACTGTATTTGATTTTTTCTCACGTATTTGAGCAAAATGTGTCTTGCCCCAGTGCAGATATAGGCCTATTGTATAAGCGGCTCTTGACGTCAAAATATGTCCGTTGAGTACTGTCTGAATTAAGAAGTGTCTCAGTGCCCAGTAATCAGGAAGTGCACATTAGCATGCTAGTTGTTGTTAGCATTACCGTGACGCAAACTACACTCTGGTTTCTGAGCGTTGTGAAAAGTGCGTATAAATTCATCATGGTGAATAATTAGAATTCATGAAGTAAATGAGGAACAACTTTGGACCACTGCAAACCGTTTAAAATGAACTAGTTCTATTTTTTTGTTTTTAAGACTGTGGTGTGTGTGATAAGTGATGGTTGAAGCAGGTGAAGGTGCAGCTCGGCAGCCGCGTTTCTGTCAGTCTACCCCAGGGCAGCTGTGGCTACAGAAGTGTCTTTTTGAATAATCACAAGTATAGAGCTGTGGGCGGAGATAGGGGTAGGTGAAAACAAACAT
>KN483482.1:76058-105111 GCA_000787095.1 Periophthalmodon schlosseri | reverse complement strand
GGAAGAAAATAAAAAAAAGTTATTAAAAACAAAAGGCCATTATGGCAAGAAATAATCTATATTAATATTATTGTTTTGTTTTTTACTTTATTTAAAAAAAATAAGAACATATTAAGAAAATTTGAATTACTTATAACACCTTGCCAATTTCTCAAAGGTCAAAGTTATTGGAAATTCATATAGTTTAATATTGTTTTTAGCTTTTATTTAGTTAAGGGGGTAGAACATAAACTATTTTCTCATTTCAAAACTTACGCCACTTGTCAAAATGTGTAGTTGATGCAATTTCCGCTGTGATATATTTTTTTCCAAATTGTATCAGGAAGTAACTCTTTAAATTGAAAGTAAAGTGTTTTTTTTATTTCAGTAAAATGACAAAAACCCAAACTAGAGTCTCATTTCCTTTGGATCAATCATTTGATATTACCAGCGCTCAGAGGGAGGGGCCAGTCAGGCTGTAACATATCCTGTGGGCTGATTCCCTGTCTGCTCTTAATCAATAATGTCCTCCATATAGTGTTGTTTTATAATGCACACAAGACTAGGTAAATAATTTGTTTAGGTTAAATCCATAGACTGTATAAAGTGGACTGAGGGAGTGTGACGTCAGCCATAGCGTTCGGCTCCAGTCAAATCATGCTCATAGAGGCTAGTGGTTATAGGGGCGAATTTGGACCCAGTTTCAAATTTGGAATTCCAACCACCAGTATCTTAGAAACCAAAGAGCCAATCCAGAGTGAGGCTGTTGAAGGTAGCGCCCCTTCCCGCCCGTGGGTGGCATTTAGCAACGCTGTCGATCAAAGCTTTTGCTAACACTAGTGGGAATAACCTCCGGGAAAGAAGGCACTTGATTTGTCTGTTATCAAAGTTCATATCTTGAGTTACGGACACAATAGCAAAGTAAAAAATACCAGGATCATGTAGAGCCTGACAGCAGCAGTCACAGAGACAGGGGCCGCAGTTTTTCGGTACAAAGTGAATAGGAGCCAGAGTCAGTGGAGCCGGAAGCGCGCCCATGATCACTTCCTATTTAGCTATGTCCATTTATATATACAGTCTATGGTTAAATCTTAATGTTTGGCAAGGTAGCGACAAGCAAAATAAAAAAATAAAAAAAAACTAAGACCATAAAAGAAAATTAAAATATTTCTTTAATGCCAAAAATGTTTATGAACAACCTAACGGAGCAAACTTGCATTTTTATTTAACTGCAATTTGACATTACCTGTCCATGGATTGCTATAAAACTTGGCTTACAACATATTCTCTTTTTACAAGAGTTGTGTTCTATTTGTTTATTATACATTTTTTTTGTATTTATTTACTGCATTGTTTCCATCTTGAGTTGCTATAAGGTGAAATAAGACATAAGATAACTGACATACATGATAGCTGATATACAATTTCTGGTCAGTAAAAATGTTTTGTGCAACGAAATTTGGATATTGATATTTTGGTTAGAATTGGTCCAAAAAATTGTAGTGAATGTGGATGCAGGATTAGTGATACAGTTCTGTCTTACCTTGCACGAGTGTGTAGAAGGAGTCTATGGAGGACAGGTTTGTGGTGATGGACACGTCTTCGTCTCTTCCTGATGTCTCGATGTCCACAGCGACGGCCCCTGACGACATGTCGCCATGGAGATTAGTCACAACACCCGTGGGGAAGGTGACGTTTGTGAGACGGCCCTCGCTGTCATAACTGCAACAAAGATGGTGGTATCATTGATATTAGTAGACAGTAGAAGTAGTAGTAGTAGTAGCAGCAGTTGTAGCAGTGGTAACAGTAGTAGTATATCATAAACAACACCTGCTTGTTTTCATGGAGGTGCTGTTACGTTGGTTAGAATGTTCCATAGTATAGCATTAAATATATTTATGATCCAAAAGGTTACAGGCATGTTTTGCATTTACTCAGGTACAGGTGTTTTTTATTTCTCCCTACACATGCATTTTTACTCAGAGTGGGCTCACCTCTCCACAAATCTGACCTGTAATTTGCCCTTGTCATGTCACCTGCTTGTCTCCATGGAGATCAATATGTTTAATACCATACTTGAACATTCCAGGCAAAGCAATAGCATCTCCATGGAGACAAGCAGGTGATGGACTTTCCACCAGAAAAATCATAATAAGTGTGAAATTCTTCCTCACTTTAGACATTGTTTTGCTGGAAGCACGTCTTTCAAAGCTCCGTTTTGTGTTAAAATATATTATGGCATCATTAAATTAGGAGACCACTGTCACAGCTGGTTGTGTGTGGGAGAATGGTTTTCAAAGCTCCCACTGTGTCTGAACGCACATGAAAGCAGCACCGTTTCACTTTACTCATCTGTTATATTTATGATCCAAAAGGCTGCAGGCACGTTCCCACCCAGAGGCCTATGGTGGTGCAATGCAAATGTAAAAACTATAGTAACGGTAAGAATACAGCTGTTGTGAGGTTAGAAAGCACAAAGTCATATTTCTGAGGTGTAACAATTGAACAAAAGAATGAAGTTATTTTTCCCTCTATGTAAAGTAGGGCTGTTTTTTTTGTTCTTGGTAAATAATAGTTTTCAGAGTACCTGGTATTACAAAATTTTGGTTTTTCATATTTAAAGCAGACCTATTATGCAAAACTGACTTTTCAGAGCTTTTAACCATGTTACACTCATTTCACTCACCATTTACTCAACCATAGTTATATTTGGGCTCATTCGTGCATGTTTGAACAATCTCTAACCACTTATTTTCAAGACGACATATTGCAACTCCTGTTTTCTGTACTTACTACATTCTCCAATTTTATTTTCTTAATCGGTGATACATGTAGGATTTGGCAGCGCTGTGTAGTCATTTTGGTTGTGGTCTGCGGCTTGCTAGCTTAATTTGCAGCTATCCATCGGAGGTACTGACAACTTCACGACTATTTGTTGTGATGATGTCATTGGGAACCGCAGTTTTCTAATGCGGAAGTCAGCGGACTTGTTTCTTTTATTAAGTTGTTTTAGATGTATATTGTGATGTAAAATGCCCAAATTATAAAATTATAATGATCCACAGGTGTCATAGATTATAACTATATAGCAGACATAAGCACAATATGACTTCTTTAAATACTGAAAAAAACTATAATTTATGAACAAATATCACAAGGCACTATTACATTTAACACATTTCCTGAGAGTTCTTTTTATTATATCATTAGAAGTTGTTATTTCGTAAGGTTTGCTATTGTGACCATGATGACTAATATTACCACGTAGTATCACCGGCCTTTGTGAGGATAGGGCAAATTATGTTGAGATTGGAAAGCAAAAATAACTCATTACAATAATATATAATAACACATGTTAACAAAGAGCTTAAAACCAAGTGCAACTAAATGTCCAATTCTTGATAGCAAATTTCAAAATGAATTAAGTTAAAGTATCTTATTTTTTCTTATTTTTTCACCTACTTCTTTTCAAGGTTTAATAATAACTGACTGACAAGCGTTTTATGCCTAGATGCGCTTCCATCTGCTCTCTACATTGGCGTCCACTGAAATCTATACTGTCTTATTCCACTTAATGCATTTGCTGTGTCACTGTGCAAAACACTTCAGGTTTCACATCTGCCATGTACTGGTAACAAAACATCTAATAAACTTAACTTTCAATCGTAATATTGTTGTTAATGTAAAAATAAAGGATTATGTTACAGGGACCCTAATTTCATCAGATGTCATGTCAGATGTCATCATGATGTCATGAATGGAGTGTATAGAGATATCTGTGCCCGCAATGTGACAGATCTTTCCCACAACCCTGATTAATCCAGCCGTCAAAATACAGAAATAAATTGATGTATCCAGTTTCTTTTGTGCCCCTCTCTTTGGGCTGAGACTCTACTCGTGGCACTCACTCGTAGAAGGTGGTCCAGCCGATTTGGATGCTCTTGGTGGCCAGCAGCCCACTGTTGCCGTGGTAACTGAACAGCACGAGCTCCTGCCCCTGCGCCGTGAGAGACTTGAGCCCTCCATTTGTCCCAATGGTGAGCCAGATGACCTGTAACACAGAGAGAGGCAGAGCACCAGTGTCATGCCAAAATCTGTACCCCCGAAACAGTGGAACAATAGAGGAGTCAGCCTAAAGGGAGAGGGTTGAGGGTTCAAACCTGGTTGTCGGGGGCAACCACACGCACGGGCATTCGGTTTGTGTCGCGGCGTATTCGGAGGGTGTTCCCGCTGCTGTCCGTCACGGCTGTCACATCCTCCTCGTTACTGAAAAGAGATGATAAAATGGGCAAATCAGCCATTTCAGTGATTCAACAGAAACTTTAAAAGTGCTGTAAGATTTTCGTGCTCGTAAGTCTTTTAAAGTACAGCATTAGAGCCTTATCTGTGAGCAGACCGCTCTGTGTTAGGCCTATATGTTGTCACTGTTTCTAACATTTTATATTGTTGTTTTATAAATATCTGTTTTGTGTGAGATGTTTTGTCTGCGGGTTGTGTTGTTGCCTCTTAACCAGGACTCCCTTGGAAAAGAGATCTTCGAATCTCAATGGAACTTTCCTGGTTAAATAAATAAAAAATGAAAAAGATCCTGAATGACCCTCTGCATGCTAAGTAAAGAGCGTGAGTAAAGCGCATGTAAAATAAAGTGAACCTTGAATCTTGAAAACCCCAGTCCCCACAGCCCGAGTACCTGTAGCTGAAGTTGTACTTGTAGTCCCCAGTGACCAGGGACATGGTGAACTGATGTGTCCCATTCAGGTCAAACACATAGAGCTCCTGAGAGGCCGGAGACGCCACCTCATAAGAACTGGGGCCAGACGCCAGCGAGCCTACAGCAGAGAGAGGGGGGTGGGTGAGTAATTACATAAGTTAATTTTAAATAAAACAATGCAAAGGGACGTGTGAATTATGTTAAAAAAATAAAACCAGATCTTCAGTATCCCCATGATACATGGTCGACCATTTAGTGATACAATAAAATAATCCTGAAAGCTGTGGGAGTGGGATTTGTGCCAACTACTTTTCATGCCCACTTACAGAGCCAAAAAATCATGAATTATGTCATTGATATTATAATAAACAATACAAGACTATAGTGGTACCTTGAGGTTTTTTATTTTTATTTATTTAAGAAGAAAAGTGCAACTTGAGTTCAGAATAAATTACAGCTATTCCTTCTTAAAGAAGATGTTAGAGAAACTCAATTTCTGTGCTGTACTGAGGGCTCTCAGTGAGGGCTCACACTACTCTCAGAGGTATAATAACCCCTACAATGGAAGCTAGACCAGACTGTACAAGACAGGAAAGGACAACACTATCACAGTGTCTTGAGGGTGTGATGTCTCCAGGTGCTGGGTCCCGTACTGATGATAAATAAATTTCTCTTGCTTTAGAACTGAGGTACCTAGTATTTAAAGTTAAATTTACATTTTGTTCATTGTAAATATTGGCTTATTAATACAAATGGGACCATTGAGTTTATGTTCATTTTTCTAACAATCATCACTAAGTACAAGGATGTGGGCGGGGAAAGCGGTAGGTGAAAACATGTCATAATCTCAGATCTCATGAGAACTACTGTTTTCGAAATAAATATCCAAACTAAAAATCCATTTATGCTGAATTTGTTGGGTATTGGGTACACAAACCTGCCATATGAATCACATGGTTTTAAGTCCTTTCAACTGACAAGAATCACGCCTTCAGTTGAATAATGGCACCACTTTCTGAAGCTACTGTGAAAGAACGATCTTACTTTTGTTTATGTTGACAGAGAAGACTCGAACTTTGTGCCAGTTTTTGTTTCATGTGGATAGGCCCAGAAATTACAGAGATATTAGATATGAATCAGGTCAACAAAGCTACAATCTGACAGTTAAACAGCAAATTCCACCATGAATTCAATAGCTCTTCCAAAGTCTTGCAGCTCAGTTTGAAACTATAGAGATTCTAGAGCGCTGTGGTACCTGTGGGGGGTTGGTTGCGCCTGATGGCTCTGATCCGAATGTTGCCCAGGTCTGCCACATAAAGCGTCCCGTCCGGAGACACCACCAGAGACGAAGGGCAGTTTAGCCTAGCATCTTTAGCATAGCCATCCCCGGTTTGATAGCAGTCGCAGTTAGCATCGTTCTGCACACATGATAGAGGGCCATGAGAGAAGAGAGTGGGACAGAACAACATTACATCATTATTTCAAGTGACCATTTAATAGTACAAGTGGGCACCAAACCTGACAAAAAATGAATAGTTTGAATAGTTAAAAGTCCTCAAAATGGGGTTCATAAAAGATGAAGTCATGCAACTGAAACCTACAAATATTTTATTTTCATTTTTATTTTAAACTTAGGTGTGCAGAAATGTAAGGATTATTTATAGTAAAAGGTGCACTATATAACTTTCCTGTTCTTGCTTTGCTGGGATATTTCATAATATGGCATTTATTCAAAAGTACATTAGCATTGGACAAGTATTATGGGGAGATAGTACCTCATTTGGCAAGGACACGCGTCCATAAATTAAAAAGTTGGTAGTATGATGCCCAGTACTGGCACTGCATTTTGTTGTGTCCTCGGGCAAGACATGTACGTAGCTAGGGTTTGCCCATATAGTGTAAGACCAAAAGACAGGGAAGCTGGAGAGAATAACGTTACATCAATAATTCAAGTTAACGTTTAATCGAGGACAAGTGGGCACCGGCTTGGACAGAAGGAGCAGAACCCCTCGTGAATGTAATGCTCTGATCCTGATGTATTATTAATAAATTGTCTGCACTGGAGATAAAAGTGAAATTCATAGTGGCGTTTTATTGCCTTATGTGCGCTTCTAATCTCAGCCAATTCACTGCGCGCACTTCATCCCTCATTGATATGGACAAGACAGTTTTGTGGTTGAGTCATTTTAGATCAGCGATTCTCGTTCTGATCCATTTTCTATGATCCGGCTTTCAACAAAATCAAAGTTGTTTCGCCAGCTACAGAAGTCATACAGGAATTATGACACAGCAGGTCAAAAAAAAAAAAAAGAATCAAATCAAACAAGATAATGGAACATGAAAGAATGAACTAATAGTATAGACATTCCCATTTCATTTACACCATGGTTAGATGACATCAATTTTACAAAAGCAGAATAACAAACACAAAATCATACTTAATATATTATTAAAGGTGCATTATGTTACTTATATGGTGGAGTGTAAGCAACTTGCTTGTCTCCTTGGAGATGTTATTCATTTGCCAAGAATGTTCCACCGTATGGCATTAAACATATTTATCTCCATAGAGAAAAGGGGATGGCACCACCAGGCCAAGTTAAAGGTCAGATCTGTGGAGAGGTGAGCCAGCTCACAATAAAAATGCATGTTTTCAAGGTATTTTTAAGCAATAAACTACTATATTGAATATATATATGTTTAATAACATACTCTGGAACATTTCAGGCAATGCAAAGAGACAAGGAGGTTGTGTATAAAAGAATATGTCAATATGCACCATACCTTGCAGTCACATTCAGAAAGAGCTCCAGCGAGATGCGTAATTTCTCCATCTGTTGACACCTGAAACGAAGAAAATTAAATATTGATAAAAATACATAAAGAAAATGTTCTCAGAAAACAGACCATATTTTAAACCTGTAGGAGTAGTTTCCAGAACACTTCAAGTAAATACTTATTTTACATTGACCTCAAGCGTACAACATTCAATATATTGTAAGATTTAGTGATTGTATTGCTGCTATACTCTTTTATAAAATGTACCTTTGAAAGTGTTTTTCATTAAAATAGGCTATGTTGTCTGCAGTGCAAATTTTGGGCTTTGTGCCAGTAAAAATCTTTTGCAGCCAATGGGTAATTATCATCTCCGTTGGTCTATTAGTCTGAAAAGGATCATTCCGATAATATGCACATGCATCGTTGGGGATTCACTCAGCCAATGGAGAAAACTGGGATTAAAGCCAGCAATATCTCAACAAGACACAATCATACTCTGAGTTTTTTGTAGTTACATTTAAAGTCAGTGAACCATTTGAAGGGCAGATGGCGCACATTGGCATTCGGGTATCCAAAAAAAAAAGGTTCTACATACAGTAGATCATATTCAGTAAGGGTTAGGGTTAGACATCTCAAATTTAAACTCTCCTAGTTCAAGAGCTAATCAAAGTTTAGCTTAGTCCCCAAGTAGTCCTGTTTTTCAACTGTTCTTTGTCAATTTATTTTATTGGGGTCATATATAGGGAGACGGTGACAGTTGGATACCTGCTGTGGTCAAGGCACTTCAACAATCTTCCAGTTTGCTAGTGTGAATGTGGTAAGAAACTAACCACATAACCAGCATCTAACCTGCCTTGTATATTGTAAAAGCAGCTCTCTGGTCAGAATGAGACTAATGTGTGCTATCTGCATCCAATTATAAAGCGTTTTACTGTCCAATAACCAGGAAGCGCTCAGTTGGCATGCTAGTCGTTTTTAGCATTAGTGTGACAGCATTACTATGGTCTTCTCTGGTCTGTAAATATTGTGAAAAGCATTTCTAAACTCATCACGGTGAATTATTAGGATGCTAGGAATGCATTAGGAAATTAAACAATAACTTTGGACCACCGCAACCCGTAATTCTGTTTTCACATTTTTGGGACAGTAAAAGATACAGTGCATCAGGCTTTAGCTTTAGTTAGACCTGGTTTAGATCTGGTACTACATATATTCTTGGTACTTGTTGTGAATATTTTGAGAAACATTACATTTCCCCCCTGTCTGACCTGTCTGATGCGGTGTATTTTCTTCTCGTCGGTCTCTGCGATATAAAGCACTCCACTGTACGACAGAGCGATAGCTGTGGCCCCCTCCAACATCGTCTGCACCGCCCTCTTCCCCAAAGTGTACTCGATCCCCGGCACCTGGCAATGCATGGGACGCCCCGCCACGATCCGCACCTGACAGACAAAGAAAAGGAAAAAGGAATATCAGGAAAAAATATTTAACGTATTGTGTTACCTTTTTCTATTTTAATGAACGTAAAGTAAATAAATAGAAAAAATGTTTCATAGTATATTTATCTAGGGCCGACTTTATTTATTTTTTATTGAATGTCACTAAAACACACTTGTATTTAGTATATTAATCTTAAATATAGTACTTTTCACAACAATTTTATCTGAAGTTTCAATACATTTCAAACTATTTATTGATTATTTTATGTAAAGGTTTATGTCAATTGGATTAAAAACATGCTTGTGGAAATAAATGTTTTTGAATAAAATTCTAGAGTCAAAGTCAGAGAGTCAGACTCAAAATATACTGTATTTCTGTAAATCAAGTAATCTTAACACGATAGCTACATCTCTGACATGTTAGTGCCATATGAACCATCTTGCACTTTGAGGACTTCAGGGACCGGCCTCCTGCTGGGGCCCAGAGTCAGGACTAAACATGGGGAATCAGCGTTTCAGTTTCATGCGCTAAAACCTGCCTCCTGCTGGGGCCCAGAGTCAGGACTAAACATGGGGAATCAGCGTTTCAGTTTCATGCAGCTAAAACCTGGAACAATCTTCCTGAAGATGTGAGACAGGCCTCTACTCTGACAATGTTTAAATCCAGGCTCAAAACGGTTCTGTTTAGCTGTTCATATGACTGAAAGGTTATTCTGCCTTCTTCTCTTTTAATGTTAATGTAGTAATGTAGTATGTTGTATTGTGATTTTAATGTCGTTCTTATTCTGTAAAGCTCTTTGACTTACTTTGCGCTACACAAATAAACTTGCCTTGCATTGTCATAACTACTCAAAACTTCCCAAAGTTCCCAATTCAAGTTATATAAATGAGTTTTCCATGTTTTTAGAGTGTGAAAAAAGTCTAAATTTGTACAGACATTAATGTGGTACCTGTCTATTTTCAGTTATCTGCAGCACTACGTTGTTGTCCAGGACGTAGATGGAGTTGTCCATGGGGTTGATGGCCAGGTCGGTGGGCCACTCCAAACGAACCTGGAAAAAAAAATTAAAAATAAGTAAAATAAAGATATAGTTATAACATTATAAAACTGACACAGTTTTCAGTTTTTAGAATGTGATGCCATACTCTCAGATGGGGGCAAGAGCCAGATTTCCCTAAAAATTAAAAATAAAATTCACAAATACTGAACCTGTTTATATTTAAATTTTCAATAAAATCTGCATGTTTTAATTGTCTACCATTTGTATTAAATATTATTAACTAATAGTGTTATTATCTAAAACCTAGCATTTGTTTTAGCTCTAATTCTTTCTATTGTTGTCTTGTTTTATTTACAAGTTACTGTATTTGTGGTCTCCTGTCATATTTATAAAACGTGGACTGGCTTGAATATTACAAAGTGGCAAAACATGAAAATCGCACATATTTCAGCATTCCTATCTGCCTAAATACTTGCATAAACATCTATCTATCTATAATCTTTGTGTAAAATATATTAGCCTGAGTGAAGCTGGGGACTGAGTGTGTGGGCAGCTCGTAAACGTTTCTTAGCCACAGGAGAGGTCATAAGAGTCAAACTGAGCTAACCTAAGTGAAGAAGGCTCCCGCGTACATGAGGTCTAGCTACAGGCAGGGGGCACTGTGGTCAGTCTGTCCTCTAGGCTCCAAGGACCAAACAGCGACCTCTCCAGCCCCCCTGCTCTGAGTCAAGTACTGCTAGCACATGAAAGCTAACCAGTGCTAGTGTTTATAGGTGGTTCTTTATGCTCTTTGGCAGATCGCCGGACAATAAAGTAAAAGAGTGTAGATTTCACACAGAGCTATTTCAGTCCGCTCTTTTGTCTGGGCAATGCTGGAGGAAAAGTTTTAAAAGTGCAAAAAGGGCGTAAGCTACTTTCCAGACTCACAGCGGTCTGGTTGCTGCTAAAATATCATACTATAACTCACCAATCAATAAACTGCATGAAACTGACTTATATAGAATATGTTTGTTTTATGAGAATGCAAATCCTACAGCAGTGGAATAGAAATGTTCATGGGCATGGACAATATCGGCTCTTAGTGTAGCTGTTCTAATGGAAAAACAGGATGAATGGTCACTCGGCAGGTTTAACACTGAATATTATGTATAGTATATATCTTTTGTCTTTGGGATGTCCTCTGTCATTTAGCGAAGGGATTGTTCTTGGTCTTTTTGGCAAATTTATACATTAGTTGTAATGAAAAATAAATATAAAAACAATACAGTAACAAATAATCTTTTAAACGAGCCCATGATTTGCATAAGTTACTCGCACGGAGTCTTTTGTTCTAACCCTTCTGACAATGCCTCTCTAGAGCAGTGGTTCCCAAATTGTGGTTCGGGCACCTCCAGGAGAAGAATGACCCATGCAAAGAAGAAATGTACATATTATTATTATTATTATTATTATTATTACTAGTAGTAGTAGTAGTAGTAGTAGTAGTAGTAGTAGTAGTATTATTACTAGTAGTAGTAGTAGTAGTAGTAGTAGTAGTAGTAGTAGTAGTAGTAGTAGTAGTAGTAGTATCATCATCATTATTATTACTATTATTTATTGTATGTAAATAATGTATATTCTCTTTAAATATCTTTGAGTAAGGGGTAAGCGACTTAACAGGTGACTATAAAAAGTTTGGTGACCACTGCTCTAAAGCATAACTTATCATGAGCTGTGTCGATTCAAAATCCTTCAGATTTTGAGGACCTGAGTCAGGAGTATCTAGCTGAAGGAATAGCTGATCATATGGTCCCATGTTTTAAACTGATATGGAAAACTGTTTTACACAGTGAAAAATAATCCAGACATATGGAAAAAAAAAAATTTTGTCCAGAAATTGAACCCCTAACCTTCTGGCTAAGTGGAGTTCTACTACCTCTGTTTTACATATGTCATATTTTGTCCGCGGTGTTACCTGTCTGATGTGCATGCTGGTGTCACAGGTCAAAGGTCGTGCAGAGGTCAGGTCGTTGCTGCCCAAAACAGTCGAGATGATTCCGTTTCTGTCGACTTTTCGGATCATTGTCCCATCCACAAAGTAAATGAGTCCATTCTTATCCACCGCAATCCCTGTGACGAGAGAAAGTACACACGTGTAAGAACACACCATACAAAACAGAGTACTTAAGTGTCAGTTATTTTATACAGCAGCAAAGCTTTATTGTCTGAGAATCAGGAAGGTGATGTTAGCATGCTGATGTTTGTTAGCATTACTGTGACTGCAAAACTCCGCTCTGGCCTGTGAAAATAATTAAGATGCTAGAAATGCATTAAGAAAGAGAGGAGCAAGTTTGGACCATTGCAAACAGCTTAAAATGAACTAGTTCTGTTTTTCATGTTTTGAGGACAGTAAAAATCAGGTACAACGCCTTTAAATCAGACTTCACTTTGGTATTTGAGTAGCACTTTGACATGCAGTTATTTCTTCTACAAACATGTGTTAATTGGACAGATGGAGGCTCTTTAGACACACTTGTGTACCATAGAACGTATAGGTTGTGATAACAAGGATACGACAACAACACTTTAAAACTACTGCAGAAACACGGTGTAAATTGGACCGAAAATTAAAATAGTTAACAGGAAGTACACATCAGTGAAGAGTTGTGATCTTTACATGTGAGCAACTTAATTCACTTTTAATTAAAAAACTTCATAGTGACAAATGAGTACAAATAATGGTAAATAGTAAATGGTAAATGGTCACATTTTTAAATAGTGCTTTTCTACCTTCAAGACATTCAAAGAGCATAGATGAGTGACGTAGGCTTGTGGGCTGAGCATTGGACAGAATTTTACAGCTAACCATAAGGAGGGTTTGAAAAGGGCCCGGAAGAGATCGCTAAATTACTGAAACATGCATAGATGACATCTAAAACCTCTTTAGGCATGTTTTTGACGAGGGAACAACGTTATAACACTGAAAAGCTGAAAGCTGAAAAAAAAATACATAATACCAAAATACCTACATTCTGGGACTATACTTTTATTACTCTTCATTTGTGAACTTCACTAACTTGACTACAATCTGTGAGCCACACAATTAAAAAAAAAAAAACTAGTGCTGGGCAACATGACATTGGAATTATTCACAATTATTTCCTTATATTGATTAATTACACTTTTCAATATGATTTCACTTGTCTTCATAAAAATTAATAATAATAATTTAAAAAAAGACAAAAACAAATTGTCACTTCTCCCAAACTCTGAACTCTGCCCTAAACCACAGGCTTTTACTGACAGAGGACTGACTATAGACCTCTCCATTAAAAGGACCCAAGCTGAACACTGACTGGGAATGACTGAAATGGTATTAATTACACGGCCCTAATAAAGACAATGGAAAAAATCGTTATTGTTATTGAACCGTAGAGTTGACAAACCTTTGGGTCCCAGGAGCTGAGCCTCTGTGGCCTTCCTACCATCCCCACATCGAGCTTCATCAAAGGGAGGACACTGCTCTCCTGTCCCAGCCACCACCTCTCCATTACCTACAAATACATACAGTTAGGATACACTGTACATGCATCCAATTTACAATCAACATGGTGACACTAGGCTGAAAATTTGCTTCCAACGTTGTAGCTATAATCTGGCATGCAACAATACAGATGTACAATAATGTGCATTGTCCCTATTAAAT
Source organism: Periophthalmodon schlosseri (assembly GCA_000787095.1). Lineage (NCBI taxonomy): Eukaryota > Metazoa > Chordata > Actinopteri > Gobiiformes > Gobiidae > Periophthalmodon > Periophthalmodon schlosseri. The sequence continues at coordinate 91,518 of KN483482.1, read as the reverse complement.
AAACAAATGAATAAATATGTTACTAACTGTTACTACCAACCAATCACATCTCAAGATATTGATATAAATGGACTCTCTCCCAATCTCTTTAATTTGATTTGATTTCAAAAGGCAAGTTACTTCTGGATTAGTAATTGTCAATCTAGGCTAATACAAGTAAAAATAAAATAATAAGAATAGTTATTAATATGAAATAAATAGGCCAAAAGAAAACATAGCAAAATATGTATAGATAAATATAAAAAATTTCAAATACAAAACTAAAATGCACCAAAAATATAGTAAGTGTTTCATTAGACAGATAAAGTTTGAAAAAGTAAAAAGTACACGCTAGAAATATTTTAAAATATGGAAATCTTACATGCTCCTGCTCTTTCTGTTTGTAATACGCACAAATGCCATTGTATACTATGTTTAATTTTAAAATTCTGTACCATGTGATTTGCTTTGTTTGGGTTATTTTTACTTTTCTCTGGTCTGCACAGTGTTGTTTGTGTTTTTATCTGTTTTACTTAGTGAAAAAGCAAATATTAAAAAAAAAACAAGTTACTGCACCTCTACTGGTGCTGTCTTGACCCATCTCCACCTGCCTATGGCCAAGCGCCTATGTCTTATAAACTACTAATTCTTTTCATTTTCATGTATGTTTCCCCATTTTCAATAGTGCAAATATAAAGTAATGTATATGAAGTGTAACCAAAAGTCTTACTGATGAGATCTCGGGCGCCGCTAAGCATCTTGGGACGGTATATTCTTCTTGAGTTGGTGTCCGAAACGTAGAGCTGACCGGTGACTGGGTCTGTAGCCAGGTAGTAGCGATGGGCAGGGTTGTTGCTATGGAAACAGAGGGAAAAGTAAATAATGTAACCTTATAAAAATGTGTTTGGTGTTTTGATCATTGCACAAATTAGGTTTAACGTACTGAAAGTGTGGGGTATGAGATGGATCAATGTAAGACTATTATAAAACACGAAAGGTGCAGATCAGTAGCCAAAAAAGTCTCCAGTCACACTTGTCTGGGGGCAGTCTGACACAGATGTGGCTGCCATTCTGCACCTATGGTCTTTTCAACTATAACCCAAACGCAATTACACAAACACATAACAAACAGGGATTCGATTTTTCGTATTTTCCGGAGTATAAGTCGCACCAGTCAAAAAATGCATAATAATGAAGAAAAAAACATATATTTCACATATAAATCGATCTGACCGGAGTATAAGTCGCACCAGTCAAAAAATGCATAATAATGAAGAAAAAAACATATATTTCACATATAAATCGCATCTGAGTATAAGTCTCATCCCTGGCCAAACTATGAAAAAAGTACAACTTATAGTCTGGAAAATACGGTACACCAAACTGACTCATGTGAGCTTTAAGTTATGTTATAACGCTGTTACCTCATCAAAAACATACCTGGAGTTGTGTTTTGTTTCATTCACAGGTTTGAGTAGTACTTTATTATTAATCTGTCTACATCTCCAAAGCTCCAAATGCTCTGTTCCACCTCATGATGTCATGCAGTGGTAGTTTTCCAGTTAACAGCTACCTTTTGCCTGCCAGTAGAGATTGGTAATTCCAGAGCTGTAATCACCCAAATGATTCTAGTGAAGGCGTATGAGTTTAAAAACATAGGGATAGCACTTCCTGTATTACCACATGACATCACAAAGTGGAACAGAGCGTTTTCTGTTTGAGAGAAGAACACAGCCTAAATATGCAGGATTTGTGTGTTAAACATGTGTGAATGAGACAAAACACAATTCAAGGTATGTTTTTGATGAAGAAACAACATTATAACATAGATCAGAAAAATACCTAAAAAAGTGTAATATGTCCTCTTAAAAAAGGAAGGGTAGGCATTATGGTTTATAACAAAAATACCCGATAGTTCCTTTGATAGCAGAATTGAGAGGCACTGAAGGTCTTCTCATTCAAGTTCATGGCCCCAAAAGTGGTGTGAATTTGTAATAAAGTTATTGGCCTTAGCAGCTATTTTGTTCACCGCTAAAAACTTTAATCCATTATCCTTTTTGTCAACGGAAAATAGTTTCAAAATTTCACAATCCCCCAAGGACTCGGGATGCTTTCAGCGTTAATTTTTGTCCTTCACCACAAAATGGATCTTTTTTACCCAGACCCAAGTGAACAAGGTTTTTCAATGCACTAAAAATATTTGGAATCATTTAATCTCCCAGGATGGATGTAATGTATTTTGCAATCTTCTAACATTGTGAAATAGAAATAACTGAAAGCCAAGACTGTTGATTAGTGTAAACAGTGATATCGCAGTGGAACTTGAAATAGGTTTTTTCCCACTTTGTTCCTAAAATGTCTGCAGTAAAGAAAAACGCAACTCACACAAACTTCTTAAATGGTAGTAGTCTGGTATATGTACTGTCCAGTTGACTGTAGCAACATCTTAAGAATCACTTCGTGGTTTGATACAGCTTGACAAAATATGCTTAAGTGTCAAATTAAGGCTGCATTCACGAGTCTTGGTTTTGCTATCAGCTTAGTTCTCATTTAGTGCCAATTACAACAATATCTACTAATGTTACATTGTTCATTAACATGCACTGTCCCTATCAGTTACACTACCAGGCAAAAGTTTGGACACACCCGCTCATGCAATGTTTTCTTTTTCTTTATGTTTACTACTTTATACATTTTACACACATACGGAAGACATCAAGATATCTGGAATTATGTAGCAAAGCTTTGTGTACAGTGCTGTAAAACCTTGGCCTTCTCTCAGTGAGCTTCTTGATGAAGTCTCCTGAAATGGTTTTCACTTCACAGCTGTGCCATGTCAGGGTCAAGAAATGCCAGAAGTGCAAAGCAGTGATCAAAGCAAAGGATGGCTGTTTTGAAAAATCAAGTTTTGATTTATTTGTAGTTTATTTTTGTTTACTACATTTCATATGTGTCTGATGCCTTCAGTGAGAATATAGTGGAACATGGTATTCCACTACAACATCCACCATTTTTTAATTTAAATTGTTAATATGCAAAATAAAGCACTTCCAAATTATTCTGAATGAATATTTACATCCTTTTAAAATCGTGATGGGTGGGTGTTGGATTTGGATTGAAGCTTATTGCATTCTATGGTATAATAACATGTATTAAGTAGTTAGTAAAGTTTTGCTTCCCTGGTATAAGCATATTTGTTTCTGTAGTAAGGCTGAACAAGTTAGGAAAAATAATTGCAATTTTTCCAACAAGTATTGCATTTGCGACTTATGTTTTAATAAAAGGAATCTGTTCAAAGTTCACATTTAAAACTCATCCAGCTGAATTGGCAAAAAGACAGCGACATATGGAGTGACAAACTAATACAAGATTCACATTTCATGTTTGTACAAATCTAAACTACAGGGTTAGCAGATTTTTTTATGCAGAATAATACAGGGTATTTTGTTGTTTGTGGGGGAAATTATGGCACTTGAAAAAAATGGCATCCATTCAAATTGCGATTTTGATTGTGATTAATCTTGCAGCTCTAATTCTCCAGTCACATTGTCAGATAAGCCTCTCTTTGCAGTTTTTGCTGTGAACCTTCAGTGTGCAGTCTGTGCCCTGTGCTTGGCTCTCATCACATTATCACAGCCTGATAATTAACACTGCTATAAATACATCCAGACACGTGTTTCTATTCTACTCCCAACACTGCAAAGAAGCCAACATCACCGGCATTTAAAGGTGCACTATGTCCCTTTACAGCTGGAGGGTTGGCTAGCAGCTTGTCTCCAAGGAGATGTTATTGCGTTGCCTGGAATATTACACAGTATGGCATGAAACCTCTGCATTTCCATGAAGACAAGCAGGTGATGCCAACGGGCCAAGTTACAGGTCAGATCTGTGGAGGGAGGACCCCACTCACAGCAAGAATTCATGTTTTTCAAGGTATGTTTTTAGAAATGAAAACTCCTGTAATTGAACAAATGCAAGATAGTTAAGTTTAAAGCCATACTGTGTGATATTCTAGGCAAAGCAAAAATATCTTCATGGTGGCAGGCCCCCATCAGAAAAGTTACACAGTGCACTTTTAACATACAATATTTCTTAAAAAGGTGACATAATGTATTTATAATGTTATTAAAGCTACCATCTGTAAGTTTTTTCACCAGCAGATGGCAGATGTGAAACTTGTTCTCCTCTCCCCTCGCCTGGCCTTTGTTCAGCCTGGAAGTAGCCAAAGCCGGGTGATGACATCATTACTTAACAGTCCCATTGCCAGTATTCTATCCATGTTTCACAATGATGAAAACATAGGACTGTTGCCAGAGCTAATTAGAATCTATAACATAATATCATATCTTCTGAATATAAGAACAAGTCCTCAAAATGTTAACAAGAAGCTAAAATGCATGACTTTTTGATGAAGCAAAAGGCTGAAACCCACCCAGACACGGGGAGAACATGCAAACACCGCACAGAAGCAAAGATATCTTCATGGTGGCAGGCCCCCCCAATCAGAAACGTTTCACAGTTCACTTTTAACATAAAACATTTTTAAAAAGGTGACATAATATAGTCATAATGTTATTAAAGCTATCTCTAAGTTTTTTCACCAGTAGATGTGATGTGAAACCTGTTCCCCCCTCTCCTCACCTGGCCTTTGTTCAGGCTCACCTGAGCTCTCTGCTCTTCTTCTGTCAAACCAAAGCTGATACTCTTTCAGACAGCAGATAGCAGATAGCCTCTAGTGGTGTCATGTGAGAATACAACAGGGCTGGGTCGGCCAGTCTAATTACAAGTGGTAGCTCTAAGGTAAAGTTTTTTTTTTTTTGTACATAAATGAAAACTAACCAAAAAGAGGCTTGTAATTAATTTTTATTAAGTATTATATTGCTTTTTTGCAGTGTACGTCCAGAGGGTCAGAGACTATATAGCTTGCTTTGGCTGCTTTTTAAGACATTTTTAAGCTAATTTTTAACAAATTTTTAACAAATTTTTAAACAAATGCTATTTTTCAGGTATACCTCATAAACACTACACATCTTAATTACAGCTTTATTTGACCTGGCATGTGTGAATTCCATGTGAACCCCCCCTCCCCCTTCTCCTCACTTTTACACACTTAATTGGACTGCATTTTGTACAGGCACAAGTACCACAAAAACAACCTATTTTCCACATTTTCCTCATTTCTCAGTCTGAATTTATTTAAAACAATAAATTGGGTACGTGCAATTGTGTGGATTTCAAATTAGCGCAGATCCCGCCGAAGTATTGGACATGCAAACGGCACTTGATCATCTGAATGTGTCAGAATGCATTACGGGAGAAGTGGCGGATACGGAGGAGAGGAGAGAGAGAGACATGGACAGCGGAAGGGAAGGCAAAAAGACATCAGAGGAAGAGGAGAGAAGAAAGGACAGAATGAGATTTGTGAATGTAGACTGGCATGGGGAGATGCTAAAATAACCTAAGATTGTATTAAATTAATCAGAAAGACATGGTGAAATATATTTGTGGAGTGTATATATGTGGGCTTCAGACACATTATTTTTCATGGACAGTATGTTTTAATCATTCAAAAGATAGAATATTATGTTTAGAATTGTTAATTGCTATTTTTTCACTCTGAAACCCATGAATAGCAGAGTGTTTAACACTTGATTATTGCCAATAACAAAATCAACAGCTAAATTATGAAATTTTTGCTACAGTGACATTTTGTGTATTGTACCCTTTATGTATGGGGACATGATCACTACCAGTTTCCCTCTGTTTTAGCATTTTTTTTTTTTTTATTTCAGACCCAAATTAAAGGAGCATTGCACAAGTTACAGAGTTTTTGTACTACATCTGGCGAGAAGTGGAAATGCAACTGCAGTATTGTGCGCGTTCACTGTGTGCAGGCTGGTACGAGCACAAATCAAACAACTCGCAAAGACGCATCTTCGGCTTTCCTATCCAAAAACAACTTGATCAACTTTGATTCTATTTTGATTACATTATGCTGGTAAACTCGTGAGTTACTAATAATGATTAGCTTTCCTCACAAACAATTGTTACTATGTCATCATTGCTCACGTAAATGCAGCTTGCAAACAAGAATATTAACAAAATAAGCTGTATTGATGAAGCTAAAGGCTGAAACCCACCCAGACACAGAAGAACATGCAAACTCCGTGCAGAATGGCCAGGGTGACCAAGGAGTTGAACTCAAAGCTTTCTTGCTGAAGCGTGAGTGCTAACCACCAGAATGGGAAATGTGGGCAGAGTTTAAAAACACAGATGACCATCCTAAATATGCAGAATGATTTTATGAGGAAACAACATTATAACAACCAATGATCTTTAGTAACATTTATGGGAGTTTAGAAAAAAATATTTGGAGCTTTAAATGAAGACAAAAGACACATAACCCTCTCCTCCTCTCAGTCTCCTTGCTCTCCTTGCTTGGGGTGGTGCTATAGTAATGGCTGAGCTGTTGGGAGCTAACACTAGAAGAACAGATTTGATTCTGTGTGGACACTTGTCAGGACCAGGGCCAGAGGAGGCAGAGGAAACAGAGGAGACAGATGTACAGGGTGAGACAAAGTTCAACTTCTATTAAAGGACACGTATTATGCAAAATGGACGCCGCAGAGAATAAGCAGTCTATGATTGTGATGGAGTGCAGGGCACAGAGAAGGTTAGTCACACTTACCTATGTCTGAAATCCTTGTTTCTTTAGAAAGCCAAGAGGAAAAGAGCAGAGCAGAGGAGTTAGTCAGGAAAAGACATGCAGAGACAGACATGGTCAAAGAAGAAATCATCAAGAACAATGAGTGTAAGATTCAATATGCAGTTGTTTCATAGAAAGAATAATATAATGCAAAACACGTTTGCATTACAGGTAGTGCAGATTTACTTACTGCAGGCAGTGTAAGAATTTTGCCAATTTCAAAACTTTTTCTATTAATATTTAATAAACATTCAGATGTTCACAAGATGTTAAAGTTGTCTACAACTTTTGTTTTAATGCTGAATGTTTTAATGCTGAATATATAATTGAGAAAGCTGAATAAGCATCCTCTGGGTTGCCAGATTCTACAGCCCAAGCCTCTGTGGCCACAAAACATGGCAGATGATAACAACCCATTATAGCAGTTTAAGTTATGATTATAGCAAATTATTAAAAACAGGATCATCTATAAACAAAAACATCTGGGTTGGAGATAAACATACCCATCTCAAAACCTATGACAAAATACAACACAATAATGGGCCTATTGAGAACGTTGCAATATAGTGTCAGTAATGTTATATCTATAGTAAATGAACTAGAAACAGAGAGTTAGTAAAAGGTGGACCCAGCACTAGCCTGTGGTCCAGAAGTCACTGAAGAGGAAAGCATTTTCAGATGTAGTTAGCTGTGCTGACTGTAGCATAGCGCCCACAAGCTAGTTTTAAAAAGAACAGTCTCTCCTCTCATCACTGGACTTTTATGTTTTTAAACTTTTGCCTGAGAATAGGGCAGCTCAGATGTTTGGTAGTGAAGTAGCACAGTGTGCAGTCTACTTGACTATCTCTTCTCTCTCCTCAGTATTATGCATTTTTCCCTCATTTTCAACAGTTATGTCTTGAACAACTGGACAACTGAGGCCAGGAAGCCGCATGCACCAATGGAAACTAAATACACAATACTTATCATTGTTTGTTATGAATTGGCTGAAAAATGTGTTTATTTATGCTGACAGAACAGATGTCAAACTCTGTGCCAGTTTTTGTTTCATATGGATAGGTTCAGGGACTGAAGATGGAAAGTAGCAGTGTCTAACTCTGGTACACATCATCTTTTCTTTTCCAAATTTAATAAATTTGTACATGGTCACTGATAAATAAAGAATAAACTAAATTAAACCTGCAAGTGGTAATAATGGCCCTCTCCACTGTGCACATATCCCACCTCTTAATCGCGACCACCTCTTAATAGTGACCGCCCCTCAATCGCAACCTCCCCTGAGTCGTGACCTCCTCTGTATGTGACAGCCCGGCGTGCCATTGTACCTTCCTGACAGCCACCCAGGCCACTATTTCCTCTTCACCCTATTTCCATAGTGAAGTGTGACAACTGACTTATACTGGTGTGGTCCAGGGCATTGAACCAGCAACCCCATGAATAATACACCAGGTTCATATGGTGTAATTGACTTTTGTTTGGTGTGACCTAAATAATCTTTGTGTTAGTTTTCAATCACTTTGCACTTTGCATCTGTGATTCATAGAATCATAGTTAGATATGTAACTCTCATTACACTGGTGGGGCCCATGGCTTTTGAACCAGCAACCTTGTGCATAATAAAGCTATAGTGTGATTGAATTTGAATCGGAGTGAACTAAACAACGTGTGCAATTTTCAATATGTTTGCATAAAGTAATTTCTGTCTCTGTGTATAGATTTGGAAGATTTTGGATAGTGCATGTTTATGTTCCCACAGTCCAAATGATAAAGAATGTGATGTTGGTCCAATTGACTTTTTTGCATGTTGCGGTAAATCCAAGTAATCCCCCAGGTTTCAAGATAATTGGATCATTTTGGACTTTTTATGTATGTGCTCATTTGCACTTGCATTTGCACTGTTGGTTAAAATTATATCTGTAGGTGGATGAATGTGACTGGGAGCAGATATCAAAGTAACAGGAAATAAATGTGATGTGGCAGATCGAGTGTGAGCTCTTTTGGATCAAAAACCTAGGACTAGATAGGTTTTATATAAACGTATTAAAGTGGCATCAGAAATGCCATCCAACATGGCCGACTTCCTGTTTGATATAGCATTTTAAAAAAAATGTTTTGTAGGAGTCTTTGTGCTCCTGCTGGTCAACTGTACAAAATGCCCCTTATCCATAATAGCACTGTTTGCATCTTCCCATGCATAGATCCTAATCCCCACGTTTTGTACAAATCGAATAATGTTGAGATTTCATGTCTATGGTAGGGAGCGCTATAGTGTACAATTTTCATATGCTCCATAGTCCATTATATTTAGGCCGAGATCACACATTAGTGATTCAAAGTTGAGCTCTTTGGACCAATGTCTGTGGCCGTGAGAATTCATCAGACAAACAGGAAATGAAGGTATTTTTCACCACCGTGTTACACAAAAACCATAGAGAGTATCCAAAAAAAAAACTGATAGCTTTTGAAAATCTATGTCTCTACATGTGGCATGTCAAATCTGAGCTCATTTGGACCAAAAACCAAGGACTAGATTGGTTTCATACAAAGGCAGTAAAAGCGACAACAGAATTTCAATCCAATATGGCCGACTTCCTGTTCATCAAAGGGTAGCGCTCCAATAATAAAAAGGAACCAGTCAGGAACAATGCCCCTCGCCAGTTACTTTGTTACTGGCTCAGGTCAATTATGAATCTATATAAATCTAATCAGTGCCACATTTTTTGAGCATATGCCAAAATGTACTTCTCTCCTCTCCCATAGGGGTCTGCTTCTAGGCGGCACTGTTGGCGCCATCGGACATTCTCGCGATGCCCATATTAACAATTTTTGTTGTTGGGCTGATCGTTTTTATACCTCCAGGTGAGACTTTCCGTTGATGTTCAGGGGATAAAAAATGCGATCATTTTGTCAGAAAAAAACAAAAAACAAAACACAAAACAAAGAACAACATCCCTCGCCAGTTACATTTTGTTACTGGCGGGGGCCAACTAAACTATTAACCATAAATAAGATCAACAAACCAGTTGTGCAATAGAAACTTCCCTGTCCTCTAGATCAATTTTAAACTAAAGGGATTTTAAAATACTGGATGGGTGACAATATGTGATATGCAACCTATTGTTAACTGCTGGATTATGTTTGTTTAATACAGCCTCTTATATGTAGTTCATTCCTACCTGAGCTCCATGACACTGGTGACGTTGCCTGAAGGGAAGATCCGTCTGATGTAGTTGAAGTCTCCCACAAACACGCTCCCATCAGCCCCACAGGCCAGAGCCAGAGGAGCCAGCAGCTTGTTTCCCTCAGCCTGGCCGTTACAGCTGGGGCACGAGATACTACGCCTGCGACCGTTACCTGCAACATGGAAAAGAGTTTTAATTTAGATTTTACACCATGACTGACGACTTACACCACTAAGTCGTTTCTACCACTTTGATACTGCAATATGACATAGGCCTGTCACGATAATTACTATATCGACTTATCCTTCAATATATGAAAGCTGTAACAATATATTTTCAGGCTCAATATGTACAATTTCTTTGCAAAAGTGGAGAGATTTTTGCCATGTTTATGTAATAATATAAGATTTGAACAGTAAAGGGTTGAATAAGTAACTTCTATGGCTAAATATTGGTTCATTCTGCTATTGATTTGTTACTGTGACACAGAAACAAGTGTTTGAGATAGTCTAGTTGTTTCCACACAGTTCCTATCACTGCTCCCTCTTAGTGTTGTATTCGGACTCTTGAAAATGCACCATGACAGAGAATCAAATGCCTAGTATAGTTGTTACCCATGATTCTTAGTGAGCAGTCTATTTTTTCTCAGTTAGTTGCGTTTACAATACACTGCATATTATAAAGTGTGAAAAATGTATGTTGTTTACAATTGAGAGGTATAAAAACACTTTGTCCCTTTAGAATTATAATGTTCTTTCTGCGTAGTTCAGACATATTGATGTTTAAAGTTATGACTCATCGAGCACAATGAAATCTGGAAATGTTTTTCTGTGCATATAAATATACAAAATGCACCAAACACTACAAAATGTTGATACAAGTATACAAAAGGTATTCAGGAAAAAAATATACATACATTTTCAACAAAAAACGTAAGATAGAACCTTATAATTCTAGCAGAATGATATAGCTGTTCAAAATGCTTATTGGGTGCCCTTAGTTTGCCAAAAGTGAGAGATTGCCACCTGCTTCTCTCCATGAAGATGTTATTGCTGTGTTTGGAATGTTCCACAGTACGGCATTAAATATATCTATATCCAAGACAAACAGATGGTGCCACCAGGACAAGTTACGGGTCAGATCTTTGAAGAAGGGACCCTGCTCACAGTAAGATTGTATGTGTATTAAGGTATTTTTTAAGCTGTAAAATGTAATACAATACAATTTATATAGAGAAGTTTAAGGTATTACTGTGGAACATTCCAGGAAAAGCAATAACATCTCCACGGAGACAACCAAAATAAACTCAGGTACTCATGTGTGAATAATACACACACAACACACCACTATATTTGTATTTCACATTTTAACGTGACTACACATTAAAAAAATATATAGATTATGAAAAATAAATTAAAATATATAGTAAAAAATATATATCATAGTGTATATTGCAGTTTGAATTGCCACATAACAGCGGCGCCTTATAAGGTCTACTGCCTCTGTTGTTGTAGTTGACCGTTGTTGTAAAAATTGTTGCAAACTCATCTGTCCTCCTCTAACTGTCTGCACTAAAACTCAAGATAAATCTAGACTATTTTGGAAGCGGGAACCTCCATAAGTGGTTTTAAAGGACAAGTTAACAGCAGAGAGGCAGTGTGGCAGGAGTAGCACAGACGCACATTAAGCTGCCAGCGCTGTTACTCAAAAGTCCCATTCATATAATTATTTAGTACGCAAGAATTCACTGATTTGAGTTAAATACAGGGTACTGCCCTCTACAGCTCCTAATATGAACCTGTCTGATTCTCTACAAGCAAAGTTTAAAATGGTATTTCTGCAATATTTGATGCAAAGCGGGGTCACCTTTCCACAGATGTGACCTGTAAGTTGGTCGTGTTGTGTCACCTGCTTGTCTCCATGGACAAGTTAAACGCTATATTTCAAACATTCCACGCATCTTCATGGAAACAAGCAGGTGGTTGAGGTTACGCTACTGCATGTCATCACTTTACCTGGGTTAGGGTTGCCAGGAATGTTCCACAGTATGGCATTACAAATTTAATTACAGGTGTTTTATTGCTCAATAATACTTTGAAAAACATGCATTCTTACATGTGGGTGGGCTTGCCTTTCCGCAGTCCTGACCCATAACTTGGCTTTGTGGTATTACCTGCTTGTCTCCATGGAGATAGAAAAGTATAATGCCAGACTGTGGCACATTCAGGCAAAGCAATAACATATTCGTCATGGAGACAAGCAGGTGGCGGACCCTCCAAACAACCAAACCACAGCACATTGTGACGTTTAGAGAGAGGCACAGCAACACTATACTAACGTTATCATATATTTAGTACCTTTTATTGATTTAGATGTTATGACTGCATGGTTTCAAGATCATACTTCAAACTTTCAGCATAATGAACAACAACTGAATAACTGAAACAAATCTAATTAATTTGTCTATAAAATATTGAGAGGATCTTTAATAGAGTACAGTGGACTTACCCATGATGCTGCTGATGACAGGTGGCTGCTGGGATACGAACACGTTCTCACCGTTGCCCTTGTACAAGATCCCTATGAAAAAAATGAGAATAAGAATCAGAAATTGGACTAACTATAACAGTGAAATACATATATAGTGATAAAAGATTAACATTCATGCCCCGATTGCCCGGGTATTTTGAAAGTGAAGGGCAGAATATTGTAATATACTTAGATTTTTACGGCCAGATTATGTTTATATAAAAGGATTTAAATGCTTTTCTTTTGCAACACCAACAATATTTTGGTCAGGCTTTTTATAGGCACCAATTACACAAAACATTTTCTCTTAAAGCTATGTTGTCTCATTTTCCAGCTCCCCAAAAAAGGTGAACTTACTCCTAGATTTCACAAACCCTATAGGCACATCTCTAGTATTCACATATGAATACATTTCCTGGCATGTGCACAGCTTTAGAACAAGTTTTTTTTTCTGGCATAGAAATGAAGCAGGGTTGGTCTGCCAATGATCAGCTCTCAGCATTAGACTGTCTCTTCTGGGTATTCAATCAATAAAAGACTTGATAATTAATAATTAGATGTCGACAGCTCACAGATGTCTGATTTCGCTGCTTTTACAGTGTACTACCGTTTAAAACCCTTTTGAAAACGAAAAACACACGCCAGCCACACAACTGCAGGAAGTTGCGTTGAATCCTGGGAAACTTCTTTGATCAAAAAGTATGTATAGAGGACACCGCACCACGTCCTCACACACTCTGTGACATTTGGGGTTGTGTCTGTCCCTATGTAATGTGTAATCTGAGTGCGATGAGTGCGCTTACACAAGTGTTTAACTGATTGTAAAGAGTCAAACCAGAGGAAAGACATGTCTGTTCTCATTCTTCAAAGTGAGACATCAAAGCACGCCCCCTGTGGTGAAGTGAATTATTAACACGCTGCTGCCATCTTGGAAAGCAGCGTCCAAGTATTTATCAATGCGTTTATCTATGAGCTAACTTTACATTTACTCGACACTTTCAAGCTAAAAATGGGTCGGGAATATCTGCATATCATGAGGGTAAAAAATGGGATGAGTGTTATGCAATATAGGATTTAAATTGCGCAAGGCTGTGTATAAGATAAAGACAAGTTAAAACATTAGCTTAGATTGCAGATAAAAGGAAGCACAAAATATATATTGTGAAGCAGTGTGAGTGAGGCTAAAAACAATAGATTTTTTTTTAGGCCAAATGCAGAGGACAAATTTCCCTGCAGGAACAATCAAGGCCTTATCCTTACTTATTTGAACAAGTATTGATGCTGAAAAATACAGAAATACACAATTTGACCTTGAATACTTTTAAAATGGTCTTGATCTATACCAGAACTATAAAGGCTACAATTAAAGAAACCATTTTGTGTTGAAACTTATATATTGTCTTAAATAAAAATAAATAAATAATTGTTTAGTATTGTAATTTTAGTATCTATAATTGGGCTTTAAAACATGGAGGACCACTTCCTGGAAACAGAGAGAGCAGAGCATTTTGAGCACTTGGAATGGAGATATGCAGGCTTACTCAAATATAAGGGAATGAAAAGTCCTGGTAATAAATAAATAAATAAATAAATAAATTAAAGTTTAGCAACGTATGACCGTGATCCTTTCATTTTTGGTAGAGTGGTGATCTAGTTGGCAGCTGACAGCGGGCAGCAGAAGATGGCCTGATATTGGAAGTCTAAACCAGAGGCACCTCGATGCTATGCTAATGTATTCCCTATGATCCAAAATGCCCCCCACTGAGTGATCAGAGAGCCGGGCTGCTGTTCCCACAATGCAACGGGCCCAAGCCAAGTGGGTCAACACTATGTTTTATACTGAACTGGTTATTACAGTAAGAGGATGGGGTTGGGCAGTATCGAGCGATAGTTGTTTCTCTTTAATGGACTGCACCAGTTGATGTTTTAAAGAAAGAAAATGTTTGTATCAAGCTTAAAGGTACACTGTGTAACTTTTTCTGGTATGAAAGTCTGCCACCTGCTTGTCTGGAGATATTATTGCTTTTTGCTAAAATTGTTCCACAGTCTGGCGTCTCCTTTACCAGAAAAGTTACATAGTTCACCTTTAAAGTTCCCATATTACGCCATTTTCTGATCTCTGTTATAATGTCGTTTCCTCATCACAAACAGACCTGGAGTTGTGTTTTGTTTCATTCACACATTTTTAACACTCACCCTGCATATTTAGGGGGAGTTCTTCTCTCAAACAGAAAAGCTCTGGAATTTCCAATCTCTACTAAACAAAACGTAGGCAGCTGTTAACATGAAAACTCCCACTATATGACATCACAAAGTGGAACAGAGCATTTTGAGCTTTGGAGATGTAGACTGACTAATAATAAAGTGTTACTCAAACATGTGTGAATGAAACAAAACACAAGTCCAGGTATGTTTTTGATCAGGTAGCAATGTTCTCACATGACTTAAAGCTCACAAGAGTCAATTTTGCGTCTTTAAGCAAGCCGTTTTAACTTAGAGAAGATAGTCGGTTTTTTTTTTGTTTGTTTTTCTTTTAAGATCAAATTCACAATCTTTTCTGTTTGTATTAGTCATGGATGTCACAGTTGAGGACACGGTGTGCTCCGAGCCCTGCCCTGGAGTTTGCAAAGAACCGCTCCAATTTAATTCAAGACAACTGTTGGAGATGCCATGTTTGTCATCCCCCTCTCCCTTCGGTGAATATCTGTATATCTCTCATTTAAAACACACCACAACTTCTGCCGCGGAGATGCTCTGGTTAAGTCTTCTTTTATCGCAGCATGAAATTTTGCTATTGGCTCCTGAAACACTGGTCTCCCCCCTCTACCCCCCCCTCCCTCTTTCTCTCCCCCCTTTTTCGCATCCCTCGCTTGCCCTTTCATCTCGGCTCCATTAGAAGGTGCTGATTGATCAACAGAGGCCAGACCAGCAGGGGGGGCCACATGCTGCGCGGACGGGGCTCAACGCAAACCCAATGACATGTATGTGGGCGAATGTGAGCGGAGTGGAGAAGAAGAGAGATGGAGGGTGGGGTAGGAGAGAAAGACGGCGGTAGGGAAAAAAG